>QODF01000219.1:3352-105110 GCA_024372805.1 Oostethus manadensis | reverse complement strand
AAACGTTTTTATTATTAAGGGAGAAAAAAAATCTAAATCTTCATGGCCATATGTGAAGAGATGATTCTACCCTAAACCTAACAGCAGGTTGGGCCCCCCTTTGCAGCAACAACCGCAATCAAGCATTTGCCGTAACTTGCAACGAGTCACTAACAGCGCTGTGGGGTGATTTTGGCCCACTCATCTTTGCAGAATTGTTGTCATTCAGCCACCATTGGAGGCTTTTCCAGCATGAAGCGCCTTTTTAAGGTCATGACACAGCACCTCAATGGGATTCAGGTCAGGACTTTGACTAGGCCACTCCAAAGCCTTCATTTGTTTTTTCTTCAGCCATTCAGAGGTGGATTTGCTGGTGTGTTTTGGTGTTTTGGTTTTGTCTTTGGTCAACAGCAGAATTCATGGTTCCATATATAACAGCAAGTTTTCCAGGTCCTGAAGCAGCAAAACAACTCCAGACCATCACACTACCACCACCACATTTGACTGTTGGTATGAAGTTGTTTTTCTCAAATGCTACGTTACTTTTACACCAGATGTAATGGGACATACACCTTCCAAAAAGCTCTCGTCAGACCACAGAGTATTTTCCCAAACGTCTTGGGGATCATCAAGATGTTTTCTGGCAAAATTGAGACAAGCCTTAATGTTCCGTTTGGTCAGCAGTGGTTTTGGTCTTAGAACAGCGTGCAGGCTGTTTTTGCCAAGCGTCTTTCTTATGCTGGAGTCACAAACACTGACCCTAATTGAGGCAACTGAGGCCTGCGGTTCATATGATGTTGTTGTGGGGTCTTTTGTGACCTCTCTGTTGTCGCTGCAGTCCTGGGGTCATTTTGGTCAGCCGGCCACTCGTGGGAAGGTTCACCACTGTCCCATGTTTTTGCCATTCGTGTCCAGAAGCTTGAAATACGGCTTTGTAACCATTTCTAAACTGATGATCAAAAACATTTAAGCGTGACAAACATGCAAAAAAAAAGATTTCTGGAAGGGGACCAACACTTTTTCATGAGTTCATGTTCTCCCCATTAGTGGGTGGGTTTCTCCGGTTTCCTCCCACATTCCAAAAACATGCATGTTAGTTTAACTGGTGACCCTAAATTTTCCATAGGTATGAATGTGAGTGTGAATGGTTGTTTGTCTGCCCTGCGATTGGCTGGCGACCAGTCCAGGGTGTACCCCGCCTCCCGCCCAAAGTCAGCTGGGATAGGCTCCAGCATCCCCGCGTCTTTGTATTTCCATAGAAATGAACGCCTCTCCTTTTAGGAGAAATAAGAAACAAAAGAACACATCAATCATGTGTGCTGGAGAAAACCCGAGAAAGCAAGAGCTCTTTTGCGCTTCATAATGGGAACGTGATCCCAGTTATTCCTTTTCGACTGCAGCCTCATTTAACCGCAAACGAAGGGTTGGTTTATTTAACTGTTCAACTATTTTTTTTTCAGCTCTCTGGTATGAAAACAACCCGCGCCCCTAATGAGGATAAGCGGTATGGAAAATGGATGGATGGATGGATGGATGGTATGAAAAGAAGTGATTTTAAGTTTGCAACCCCTGTAGCAATCAGGAAGATGTATCTGTGTGTGCATCTTTGCACTTTTCTGTCAGGATTGTTTACACCGATATTTTAAACTTTGTCAAATGTGGCAAATGAACACAAATGGTCGCGCCGCGCCATCAATCATCCGCCCAGCGGCCCCCGCTGGTGGCTTTTGAGAGGTAACTGTATGGAGGAGGAGGAGGCTGAGACTAAACAAGCCTTCAGTTCATTACACGCTTCCCTGGAAACTATAACCAGGATCCTGCCTTTGATCTTCATTATAGTTTTGATAGATTCCCTCTGTTCCTTCGCTTTTCTCTCTACTGCTGCTCTGTAATGCTGCCATTTGTTTCTACGCTGAAACCGAATAGCCATTTCCCATTAAAGAACATCCCCACTTTTTCTAGGAGTTACAATTGCGCCTACCGAATTGCAAAAATCCTCGAGTAATTGATACGGTCATGGAAATGCCTTTTTTCTTCACGCGTGGAATCACAGGAGTACCAAAATTAAAAGGAAATACGTGTGCATTTATAATGTACATAATTGAATGTGTTCAAAAAAATAGCTGTGTCTGTTGACTTTACAAACTCTAATTTATTTTGTTTCTAGGATTTGGCAGTCTTGTGAATCTCTAAACTAATATTTAGTTTTATATAACTGCTTCACATCTGCGTGGCACGGATTCACAGATCACTCACCACTATGTGTGGCACCTTTCAGCTGTTATTCCACTCCAACATTCTTGAACAACATTCCACAACTCATTAACAGTTCTTGGTTTTGCTTCAGAAACAGCATTTTTGATGTCACCCCACAAGTTCTCCATTGGATGAAGGTCCGGGGATTGGGCTGGCCACTCCATAACATGAATTGTGTTGGTTTGGAACCAAGATTTTGCTGGTTTACTAGTGTGTTTGAGGTGATTGTCTTGTTGAAACAGCCATTTTAAGGGCATGCCCTCTTCAGCATAAGGCAACATGACCTCTTCAAGTAGTTTGACATATGCAAACCGATCCATGATCCCTGCTATGGGATAAATAGGACCAACACCATAGTAGGAGAAACATGCCCATATCATGATGCTTCACTGTCTTCACTGGGTACTGTGGCTTGAATTCAGATTTTGGTGTCATCTCACAAACTGTCGGCGGCCCCTGGACCCAAAAAGAACAATTTTATTGTCATCAGTCCATAAAATGTTCCTCCATTTCTCTTGAGGCCAGTTGATGGCAAATTGCAACCTCTTCTCACAGACTTTTATTTTGATCTCCCTTTCTGTCTCCTGGCTGAGACACTCTGCACCTCCAGCCAAGGATTAGTTGAAACCGCATCAGCGATAAGAGCCAAACACGGGCCAGGAGATTTAGTTAACGTACACCAAGTTAAGCCAAGGCGCAGCAATAAATAACTGTCAATCAGCCCATTATTGATTGGCCCACCTGTGAAAACTCCCTGTGCTCCCGATGGCCAGTCCTCCCCTAATTAAGCACTTGCCACTAATTAATGATAATGTATTCTAATGTCCTTTAAATGGCAGGGGATCCAAAAAATTGCTAATTACTAAGGATGTTCACTCTTAGACTTTTTGCCGATATTGTCCAACTCTCAATTTCCGATTCCGGTATCAACCCATACCGATGGCGATATGTGTTTTTTCATCACTTTACCTATAATGAGTCCTATTGGCCAAGGGTGCCATGTGAAGGGGAAAGGTCTCATTGGACAATTCCAATGACCCTCGACTGCCAGAGGTAATGGCTAATAAAATGTTTAATTAATTTATGAAGCAGTGGCGGCTGCTGCTCATTTAAAGAGGAGAACGTCATTTTTTCCGGTTTACGTCATGAATACGTTTAGTTGTTTATATTTAATTCTACCCTACATTCCTAATGGGTTTTACCAATGACAAAGTTGCCGGGGATCGGTAAAGGTTCCCGATCAGTTCAGAACATCCATCCATCCATCCATTTTCTATGCCGCTTATCCTCATTAGGGTCACGGGGATGCTGGAGCCTATCCCAGCTGGCTTTGGGCGAAAGGCGGGGTACACCCTGGACTGGTCGCCAGCCAATCGCAGGGCACATATAGACAAACAAACATTCACACTCACATTCATACCAATGGACAATTTAGAGTCACCAATTAACCGAACATGCATGTTTTTGGAATGTGGGAGGAAAGCGGAGTACCCGGGGAAAACCCACGCACGCACGGGGGAGAACATGCAAAGTCCACACAGAGATGCCCAACGGAGATTTGAACCCAGGTCTTCCAGATTTTCTGACTGTGTGGCCAATGTGCTAACCACTCAGCCACCGTGCGGCCCCAGTTCAGAACAACGGAATTTAAAAAAATGCTACGTGGAGCTTTGTATTTCAAGATGACCGATTTGCCCCTTTCACCGGATTTCTTAGCTTCCTTCATCCAAACCATATGCAACTTCTGCAAACTCCATCATCTGGTTTAGCTGATTTGTTTTCATCCCTCCAACAGATGGTTTTTTTTTGCTTTCTTTTGTCATCCGCCTGCCGCAGTGTGCCTCCATAGCCCAACAATCCGAAGTGGGTGATGTTCACGCTGCGTGATATTGACGGCAGACAGACTCCGGAGGGAACGTCGACAGTCTCATCGACTGACTGAACAAGCGAACGCGCATCCCAGTGACTTTTTTTTTGTTGATGCTCTGAGATGTGCGGCTCCCCGAGCACAACAAAGGGACATACGTTCTAAATTTATGCCACCGGTGAAGTGTCAGAAATATTGATGACCCTAGGCAGAAATTAGCCTGCCTGTCAAAGAGGAAGCGGCAGGAAAATGTGACTTGAATATGGGGGGGGAAAGAAAAAAACACTCATTATTGCTCTAAATTTAAACTTAACTCGGTGTCACTCATGTGCAAAAACGCTCCAAGGTTATGGAACTTACTCTGGAACAACTTTGTCTGCCATCAGGGAATTGGAGCATCAGTCTGTCCCTAAATGGAAGCGTGGAAATGAGCCAGACTGCATTTTTTTAAACTCGGGAGGATGGCAGCCAAAAGCCAATTGTTGAGTCGCACCCTGCTTTGTTTTGATCTACTTCCCTAACGCAGCCTAATTCAAAGAGCACTCTTTTCGGGTCAAGACATGTAAGTGTAGGACGGACGCATCGATCGGACTTGTCCACCGATGCCGTTCAAAGTTTGGCGGCAAACAGCGGCGGCGGAGAGGGGAAAGCAATCAGAAGAATAAGGATAAACATCAGCGGCGGAGGGAAGACAATGGCAATTGATCAGCGCATTTGATGAGAGCGGTGGCATCTCTCCTATCAGATTCATTAGTTTCCCGGCCACTCTGACATTTCCATTTGCACACTTCAATTGGCAAAATAAAATAGCCGGTTTGGCTCTCATCCCTCAGCTCGGCGCCGGGTAATCACTTCTGCACTGCGTCGTGTATCCTCGCCCTCGCTTCCGACATCCCTCACAGTGAGGCCTCCGAATGACCGGGTTTGAACGCGTGCTGTGTGGAAAGCTACATTTCTGTTTGCATGTCTCCTTCTGTTTACATTCATCCTCCCATATTACAGTTTTTTTCAACAGTTTCCAGCGGGCTGTCCAAAATGTAAGTCCGGTGCTGGCAGACAGTTTAAAAGTGCTTTTAGTTAGTAAGCACTACTGGGTTTAGGCTGTCCAAGTGTGTGTCCATCGTGGTCATTTGACTCGACCACGTTCTGCAAATTTCCGCAAAGTAAGTGAGTGATATTCCTAAAAGGAATATTTCTGTAGGTGGCACAGAGAAAACATCTTAATACATGTTTTAACATCATTAGAGCCCGCTACACCTGCATAGTCTTTACATTTGTATAACTGATTATAGCAGATATAATCAGAGAAAAGTTCCTTGTTTTTTTCTGAACAGCATACTTCCTGCGGTGGCTGTTGTCTCCTTAATGTATTGTTATGGCGGCTTTTTACCCAGTGTAGTAAACATTATGTAATGTAATTGTGCTGTTAATTTTTCAGTTGTGTATGAAATGTAATGCATAACTGAAGGTCTTATGAAGATGAGCACTGATGCTGAGACAGCGTCAAAAATGAAGACAGAACCAGCAACCCACTTCCTGTGCATTACATCTCGTCTGACTGCACCGAACAAAAGTCTCAGTGACGTAGCTTCCAGCAACATCAAAATAAAAGCCCAAAACGAATACAGACTACTGGAGTTTGTTTTCCAGAGAAAAGATGTTCACATTGTTTTTTTGGATGTGCAGGTAACAACCAGTCTGCTCGGATGAATTAACTTGACATTGAATGAATGCAAACACGAGCGCAGATAATAACGCCGTCAAAGCTCTCCGTTCTGAATTCACACCCAGCATTTGGGAACAACCATGGGGTAAAACATCATGTTAGGTTGTTCTATTTGCTGAGGGAAAGCTCAGTTATAGAACTTTCAGCTCCCACTGTAGCTGATTCGTGAATCTTTAGCATACCTTTATTTTAACACGTGTAGCAAAGCCTGCAAAAGAAATGATGGATTTTTGTCATGTTTGGTCTTCGTGAACAGGCTCTCAGGACACACTACTCTTAGAAGACCACTATAAAGTCAGAATTTGCATTAAAAGGGACCTTTAGTTGGTCAGTGAAACATGGGAAATTGAATGGTAACAACAAAATCACATTTTCTTTTTTAACAGATCAAATATTCACCCGTCGCTGTACACCCAGATGCTTGACGGGCATTACTATTCCACCACACAAGTCACATCAGTGTTTAGAGTCTTGCCGCGACCGGTAACCAAAACATGCATGTTTTAGTCAGGCGTGTCGCAGAGCATCTCTTATTTCAGGCTGCGGTCACCATCCTCCCCCTTTCAATTTTTCATTTTCCGTCCACAACAGCCTCCCTCTCTTTCATGCTCTCTCCGCATACCTAAACCAGTCCTCCCAAGTGCGGCCATCTCCTGGAATCATCATCAGTGTCGCCCGGCCAGCCTATTGACTGGCCACGTGCCGGCAGGGAGTCTCTCAGCCGTCTCTTCCATTTAGATGTAACTTTTTGACTCCTTGGCATCGTTGGTCAAACATGTTCTTTTTCCCCTCCCCTTCCCAAACAGAGTAAATTACACAAGTTGAGTGGCAGCGAGGGATGGGAGCGTAACCGAGCCTCCGTAGCTCCATGAACCCAGAAGACCTCGGGTTTCCTTAATGATGTCTTTGCTGAGCCAGACGGAGACACATCGGCTGATTATGCAGCAGTCCGAGGCAAATCCCCATCACCACCCCGTTCTTCCCACTATCTATCACCCTGCTTCCAATCCATCTCACTCCATCGCACCATACATTAATACTCAGCCCATCCTCTGGGCCCCCACCCCTATTCATACGCCTTTCAGACTTTGTCAAGACCCCACCCAGCCACGGAAGGCAACACTTGGGCTAAATCTGATGAAGCTCCCATCCAACGGTGGCATTTAATCAATCTAAATCTTATTTTGCGGAAGTTGTTTTTTTCATGAGCTGCCCTGTAATAGAATCAAAGAGCCAGGAGGCCAGGAGCCTCATTGCTGGGGACGCCATGGATTGGGGTGATTGAGTTGTTGGTGGATCGCTTTTGAATGCCGTCTTCACAGGCTAAACGACGCTCATCTACAGGGAATTGTGGTAAGCGTGTAGAAATCTGCCTTTTTCTGGTATGGAGGAAGAATGTATACACAAATAAGTCCAAAATTCATCACCCATCCATTAATTCCACTACTCCAAGGTCAGGTTGCGAAGGACAAGCAGAGAAGCCCGGAGCTCCCTTTCGCCAGGTTCTTCGTCCCACTCCTCCCCGTGGATGCTGAGGTGTTCCCAGGCCAGTAGAGCGACATTGTCTCTCCAATGTGTACTGGGATTTCCCTAAGGTCTCCTACCGGTCAGACATGCCCTGAACACCTCAACCAAGGAGGCATCCTCACCAGATGCCTCAGCCACCTCATCTGGTTCTAATCCAGTGGTTCTCAATTATTTTCTGTCACCTCCCCTTCATTTGCAATCCTATCGAGAAACTGATAGTGTCTATTTATTTATGTATGCTGTACAGACTGAACTCGAAAGTGAAACCAGTGAAATGCAATCAAATGAAGAGCAGTGAGGCATTCAGGCACATTGCAGGATCAGATTGCATGCTACAAATTCATACATGTTGGCAGGTGTGCAGGTGTGATATTTAACATCCTCCTGCCTCTCACGCCCACTCCTGACAGTTCACCGCGCCCACCCTGGGGGTCCTGCCTCACTGTTTGAGAAGCACTGCTGAGGAAACTCCATAGAAACTCTCCATAGAAACACTTTTTGGCTTCTTATGCTCACAAAATTACCATCTTTTTCGGACTATAAAATCAATATATAAACCGCACCTATTTTTTTTTTTTAGAAAACATGTTTTTTTTTTAATATATATTAGCCACATCGGACTATATGCCGCAAATATATACCGGTATGTTGTGAAATTAGATACGGTATTTACATAGAAGGGATAAGCAGAAAGGAAAAAATGACAGATTTTGTGTGTTTATTTATATACCTTGTTTCCAAACAGTGCCTGTAACACGGCAGTAAAACGGCTCAAACATAACAGAAAAGTCATTGTTTTTATTCATCCTCTTCCTGTTCACTGAAACCACTGAAGTCGTTTTTTTAAGTACCTCGGGGTCTTGTTCATGAGTGATGGAAGGATGGAACGCGAGATGGACAGGCGGATTGGTGCAGCGTCTCCAGTGATGCGGACTCTGCACCGGTCTGTCGTGGTTAAAAGAGAGCTGAGCCAAAAGGCAAAGCTCTCGATTTACGGGTCGATCTAAGGTTCCTACCCTCACCTGTGGTCATGAGCTTTGGGTAGTGACCGAAAGGACAAGATCGCGGGTACAAGCAGCCGAAATTAGTTTTCTCCGCAGGGTGGCTGGGCTCTCCCTTAGAGATAGGGTGAGGAGCACTGTCATCCGGGAGAGACTCGGAGTAGAACCGCTGCTCCTCCGCATTGAGAGGAGTCAGATGAGGTGGCTCGGGCATCTGGTTAAGATGCCTCCCGAACGCCTTCCTGGGGAGGTGTTCAGGGCACGTCCAACCGGTAGGAGGCCTCAGGGAATACCCAGGACACGTTGGAGAGACTATGTCTCTCAGCTGGCCTGGGAACGCCTCGGCATCCGCTGGGAAGAGTTGGAAGAAATGGCCGAGGAGAGGGACGTTGGGCTTCCCTGCTTAGGTTGCTGCCCCCGCGATCCGACCATGAATAGGCGGAAGAAAATGGATGGATGGATGGAGTATCTGATGAGTGATAAAAAAAATAATAATTTTGAGATGCCCAGATAAAATATTTAAGTTATTTTATTTGGATGAAATGATGGCCAATTTTAAAATAACAAACCCAAAGTTCATTTGTAGTTCTAAGCATAATTAAGGTGTTTTTACTCACTTTCTTTTAGGTTATGCTTATTTTTTCCAGCCTTTTACAACATATGCCAAGGATATGCAAATTAGATAGGACAGCCAATAGCTACTTTTCTTATGTTGCTTTCAACTGACTGAAAGTCATACGCTTTCTTTCATTTATAAACAACGCCTAAACAACCTTAGTAGCCTTGGTCACTATTTCCCGCCTGCTTATTTAATAGCACGTCTAATATTTTTCATGGGCTCCACTCGAAGCTTAGATGACATAAAACATGCTGGAACAGAAAGACTGCAGGATATGAAGGCTGCATTAGATCTGCCATCTGACAGCGGATCCAGCCAGAGCCGGTTGGAGCCTCCACAGCAGATGGACAGATGAATGGTGGTGCACGCACAACAGAAGCATGGAGACACACTGAAGCAGCCAAGTAGTGCCTCTGCCTTATTACTTTTCCATTGGGAATGGCAAAGAACTCGCTTTGACCAAAACACAACAACTAGAGGAGCACTCGGCTCCTTTGACAGGTGCTGATGATAATGATGCTGATGAAAAAGAGGCATGTGGTGGGGTCACGAGCACAGATGGTGGACACCTAGCGGTTTCACCGGCGTGTTAGGTTTGGAGGCTGATGTTCTTGCAGCAAAAATCACAGGTTTTGGAAACAACTGACGCTTTGGCAACACAATTGAAAAGAGCAGATGGTCCAAACACCAAGAGAGCGGACATACAGCCGATCAGGAAAAAAAATACATTTAAAACATCCGCACGTGTGCAATGCACTAAAAAGTTTTAGCGCATCATTATGTGGAGTCAAATTACGGTGTGTGATGTCATTCATGAACTTCGTATTTAATGAAGTACATAGAGTTTGATATCATTCATTCTTTAATTTTTAATAAGTAACAGTGTCTGATATCATTCATCCTGAATGTATTCATTATTATGAGAAGATATGTCTGATATCATTCTTCCTGAAGTAATGTCATTATGACTTCACTGGACGCAGTGTCATCGGGATTTCATTGCGTTATTACTTAATGAGAAGCAGGGGCTGACATCCTTCATCCTGAATTGATTCATGCATTATTTAATTAACGAGATGCGATGTCTGATACCATTTATCCTGCATCACTGCGTTTATTATTTAATGAGAAGCAATTTCTGATATCATTTATCCTGAATTCATATGTTTAATATTCAAGGAATAAAAATGTCTCATATCATTTATCCTGAATCCATGCATTTATAAGTCAACAAGACCATTATTACCTAATAAGAACTAGTGTCTGATATCATCCATCCTGATTTCATTAATTGATTATTTCATTAGACAGTGTCTGATGTCATTCATCCTGATTTCATTCATAAATTATTTAATGTGAAGCAGGGTCTGATAGAATTTATCCTGTATTCCTTCATATTTTATTTAATGAGAAGCATTATCTGACATCATTCATCCTGAATTAATTCATATTGTAATTAAAGAGAAATGATGCCTGATATCATTTCTTCTAAATTCATGCATTTTTTATCCATGGAGAAGCAGAGTCTGATATAATTCAACCAATATCCCCTATTAGTTAATGAGAAGCAGTGTCTGATATCATTCATTCTGAATTAATGCATGTATTAATGAGAAGCAGTGTCTGATATCATTCATTCTGAATTAATGCATGTATTAATGAGAAGCACTGTCTGATGTCATTCATTATTAATTCATTCATTTAGTGATTCCTGAGATCCAATTTCATATTATTCATCTTGAACATACTAATCATTCTGAATGTATTTACTTATTATTATTAATAATTTACAGTGTGTGAGATCATTCATACTGAATGTATTTATTTATTTAACGATTTACACAATGCCTGATATCATTTATTCAGTCATTTATTCTTTTCTTAAGTAGTGTCGCTGATCATCCATCTCAAATTCATTCATCATTGTGTGATTAGGGCTGCACGGTGGCCTAGTGGTTAGTATGTTGGCCACACAGTCAGGAGATGTGGAGGATCTGGGTTCAAAATGTACTTTGGACGTCTCAGTGTGGAGTTGGCATATTCTCCCCGTGTGTGTACTCCTGCTTCCTCCCACAAATATGCATGTTAGTTTATTTGTGGCTCTAAATTGCCCATAGGCATGAATGTGAGTGTGAGTGTGTCTACTTTATATGTGCCCTGCGATTGGCTGGCGACCAGTCCAGGGTGTACATTCCCCCAAAAAGAACTGTGCCCGGAATTTTAGGGAGTATTGCTTTCTCCTGTACTGTGAATAGAGACTTTGGTTGGACTATCAATGACCTTTGTCGTATTGATTTTAGCCGGGCTTGCCGTCTCTCGCCTGTGCATTGCACGTCTTTGGATCGCAGAGATATGTGACCGCCTTGGCCTTTTCGCGTGCAAGATTTCAAAGCCGTAATGTCCAAATTAGGATGTGCGGCGCGAGGTGGCAGACAGCAGATAATAATAACACAAGAATGGCACCTAATCGCTCCCCCAGAAGGCTTGTGTCGTTTGAATATCCATCCATCTTAAACACATCTGAACGCAGACAAGATAGTACAAGGTGTAATGACAATTTAAAGCAAAATAGTACAAAGAGCACCCAAGAGACAAGCGGGAAACATTCCGGCGGAAATGAAGAGTCAATAAATGCTCTTACAATGCCGATGATGTGATTATACTGCTGGTTAGCGGTCACCGATGGGGCTAGATGCGATTTGGTAATGGTTAAGTTCAATTCAAACATTCAGAATAAAGTCACATTAAAAAATGTCCTAAAAGGAGAAGGACAACTTATTAAATTGTGCATTACATGAGCCAGACCTGGCTGGCCCCTTAGACGATGTAGGCAGAGGCTAAGGGTGCCATGGCCTCCATGGGGCACAAAAAATGGGAAAAAAAAACCTTCAATGTTAATATCAGTAATTACCACAAGCTCTTATATTGGAAAAGATACAAACAGTAACAAATAAGTCTCATAATTGCTGTACATGGTTTTGCATATAGTTGCATAAAGGCACACACTCACCTAGCACAATCAGAGTTGCGTAACACTTACATATGGCTGTTTTTTTTTTTTTACTAGTAATTGACAGGTCTATGCACACGGAAAAATAGAAGACCGGTGAGCAGCAATCCTTGGCTTTTTAGCCCAGGAATGAGCCCCATTACTACCATTCTAAGATTCCTAGAATAGATCTAGTCAAAAATATGGCCTGCAAGATAGACTAAAAGGATGAGTGACCGTCTTTTGCCAACAATTCAGTTGTAGAACACTTACGAGTGACACCGGCCACCACCTGCAAACAAGCTCAGCCAAATATGCACACAAAGAAAGTGACATTATCAGCACAATAATAACACTGACTAATATCATGCTCTGAGGACTATTATACGTTTTGCTGGCAGTGATAGCTGCTGACAGGTGATAGACAATGATTGTTGTTTAGCAAGCAATTATGTATGCAGCGATTCTGCAATCAAAGACAACCTTTGGCTTTATTATTGCACTCCACAATAGACGGGACATTAGCCGCCTATACAGTGTGCCAGAACAACCCACATACGAATTAGCATTGCATTAGCAACCACGAGCACTGGGCTGAGTAGTGTGGAGAATATTAGCAGGAGAAAGGTAGACTGACTTACTGCCGCCTTGGCACGCTTTTCCTACAGACTAACGGCTTTTTGACTTTTCATTTCCATCTGTTGGCCAATAGCATTTGTCCAACAAAGTTTGCAGATGCATCTGACAAGGCAAATTATATATATATATATATATATATATTTTTTTTTTCTTCGAGCATACAGCTAACACAGGATTTATGCCTTTCGTTGTTATTTTTCATGACAAGGGACGACCTGATATGTACACATTTTTGGACCAAAAACTTGCGAATGTGCGGTACAGCACCGAAATAACCGTATGACCCAAAGATGGTTGTAAGATGGGCCAGAATTTGCTCATTTAGAAGAACATGCTCTGCAGACTACGCGAGTAGAGGGGGAGCCTTTAATGGGCTTGTCAGATGCGCACGCAAACAACACAAGCTTACTAATTAGTCGGAGTGACTCGCCACGCTCTCTGAACACAAGCCCACCCTCAAGTCACAACAAAACAGCGCAGTCTATCCGCCAAAGCGCTCTCCCGGCGGAAGAAGATCGCAGGAAGCCGAATAGCTTGAAATGAACTTTGCTGTCCAAACAAAGGAGCAAAAAGTTAGGCGAGATAAAGGGAGTTAGTGAGATGCTGTCACACTGTGTCCTCGTGTGAACACGCCTTTTCCACACAATGGAACGGAAGACACCAAAAAATAAATCGATAATGTTCAGACTGTGTGCGATTGTTCATAGCGGAATACTCTGCTGATCAATAACCAAGTGGAGAGTATGTATACTGCATTTGTTTAGCAAGCTGTTGTTGGAGAAGAAGCGCTCTGCGCCCTTTGTTATTGAATGGGATTGTATGTTATATTTATGTGCAAAAGAGCTGCAGAAATGTTTATACTGAAAGGCCCAAGTCAACATGGCTGATGGCTTTATGGCATAGTGCAGGAAATAGCTGCTGCATGCGTGCTCAGTATTCCGCACGGGTGGAAATGGGCTAGAGAGAGAGGCGCCACCTGAATGTGGAAAGGGAATTGGCGTGTGTGTGCGCATTTTTAGTGACGATGCATTCATAATGTGCACAAGCTTAAATTAAAGATGGTCACCATCAACTCTAGGAAGGACCTAGAATCCCACCGGATGAAGGGGTACATGAGCGCTGCAGTGACATAGTGGAGCATGCATGTAGGATTTGGACCCCGTGCCCATCATGCGGAGGACCAAACCGAAAGCAGGGCTAAAATCTCAAGACAAAGCCTTACAACACCACTTATGTGAGATTTAACTCAGTGTTGCCTGAATGCAAAACCATTTCTTAACCTCAACAGCTAAATCTTCCATGGCCCGCTGCGCCATTGCAACTGACGTTTGAGAGATATCTTGCTCACAGACAAACAGACACATTTTGTCAGGCAAAGCAGTTTTTTGCCGCAAGCCACGATAACAAGCAGTGAGACCTATTGATGTGGTGGACACTCACACACTGGACATGCACTCCTGATCTAAGTATTAGGACTAGTTGAAAAACTGCAAGAAGAAATAGGGAGTTTCTGAGTAAACATTTTTTTTTTGCAAGTAAGCATTAAAGTGAAACAGGTTGTACGTCAGCTGATCAAAAGTTTAAGAGCACAAAAGTCAAAATCATTCAATGCCATTTTCTGTAAAGTCTGTCACGACCTCTCGATGGCAAAGGCAAAAAAAACGTTCTGTCTTTGAACGCGGTGGCATTGTTGCTGCTGAGGTTGGACTCAGTAAGACAGTCATTTGAAACTTCTTCAAACATTTTTCGGTGGTAGACCCAAAAATAAATGTCACCGGCCAAGGGACCGGAGGATTGGATTGTGGCTGTCCGGCACGATCCTCGGCCCAAATGAAGGTTGTTACTGGTGCTGAGTGCAGTCCAGTATCCATCAGACACCTCTGCAAGAGGAGGGTGTTTGTCTCCTTTAATGCCACCAAATTGGGCGTTTGGAATTTGCAGGAGAGCACCAAAGATGGGACATTGAAAGGTGGAAAAAGATTGACTCTCCCTTGATGGTCCTGATGGCTTTCAATGTTACTGGCATGACAAGGAGAGCCAACCTGAGATGTTTTTCACTCTGCACAGTGGAGGGGGAGCCATCACGATTCTTCAATGGAACAATGGCGCTCCAGGTTGTGCAGGGGTGTTAAACGGCAGGTGGCTGTGTGGAGATGTTGCACGGGTCATCCCTCATGACTGAAGGCCCTTGGATTTTTCAACAGGACAACACTGCACTTCACAAAGGACTTCTTCCAGAGGAATAAGCTCACCATCCTGCATGTTCAGAACATTTGGGGATGGATGGCACGGGAATTTTATAAAAATGTACGTCAGTTCCAGACAGTGGTTTCCCTTGGTTAAGCCATTCTTTTTACCCTCGAGGACCTTGCCAAGAGTATAGAGTTGGTCCACAGTTCCATGACCAGGACGAAAACCACACTGCTCCTCCTGAATCTGAGATTTGACTATCCAGGGGGTTGTCCTCTCCAGAACCCCTGAATACACCTTACCAGGAAGGCTGAGGAGTGTTAACCCACGATTGTTAGAACACACCCTCCGGTCCCCCTATTTGAAAAGTGGGACCACCACCCCGGTCTGCCAGTCCAGGGGCACCGACCCCATTGTCCACGCGATGCTGCAGAGTCATGTCAACTAAGACACGCCCACAGCATCCAGGGCCTTAAGGAACTCCTGGCGGATCTCATCCACCCCCGGGGCCTTGCCACTAAAGAACTTTTTGACCACCTCGGTAACCTCAGCCCCAGAGATAGGAGAACCCGCCTCAGAGTCCCCAGGGACTGCTTCCATGTTGGAAGACGTGACGGTGGGATTGAGGAGGTCTTCAAAGTATTCCCTCCACCGGTCCACAACATCTCGAGTCGAGTTCAGCAGCACACAGTCCCCACCATACACGGTGTTGACTGTGCACTGCTTCCACCTCCTGAGACGGATGGTGGTCCAGAATCTTTTTGAAGCCATCCATTATTCTATTTCCATGGCCTCTTCGAACTCCTCCCATGTCCGGGTTTTTTCCTCAGTCACTGCCAGAGCTGCAGACCGCTTGGCCTGCCGGTACCTGTCAGCTGCCTTCGGCGTCCCATTGGCCAAAAGGGCCTGATAGGACTCTTTCTTCAGCTTGACAGCATCCCTCACCACTGGTGTCCACCAACGAGTTCTTGGATTACCGCAATAATTATTATTATTACGTATTAAGTATGTAATAAGCAATATAGAAAATGAATGGACGGAGGTTTTGCCTGGGCTAACAAACGACCTATTACTCTTAAGGTTGTCCTCCGGAGCTCCCTTACTTATCCTTGCTCCCCAGGCAACCGTTAATGAATGAATTTCGTCCATGGTCTCTTTTTCTCCTTGCTCCCCCTTTTAACCCCGCCCCCTCAGGACCCCTAACTCATCAATTCGTCTGGTCGGAAAGACGAGCGGGGGAAGCTTGTGCGTCTCCGCCTTATCTCCCCCCGCACCGCTCTGCCATCATATCGCCCTGACCCGGTCATTCATCTTCTCCGTGGTCTTGTTTGTGTGTGTGTGTTGGATCTTGAGATGCGTGACGGGCGGTGCAGTGTATCTTTTCCGGGCCCGGAAGCTCCTCCGCTCTGCTGCAAAAGAGCAGTTGAAAGCTCACCTCAAGGCCGGTAATGGTTGCTTGTTGTTATGGAGGAGCAGAACAGGAGGGAGAATGTCAAAAGGGTCTGCTGGCTGGCGGCTTATTGCTGGTGATGTATCTGGAGACAAGCGTTTTGCAACCCTTTGAACCGCACATCAAACGATGACAAAATGCTATGCGTCGCCGCCCTGAGTGCTGGACTGATCTACATCTTGGAACATTTCTGCAGAAAAGACCGTTTCTATTCTGGTTGTTCAATTACTTGGAAATCCTTGCTCACTTAGATGAATGTTTTCATCTTCTGGCGAGTGACCTTTTCCCACGGAAAGTTTTCTCTGTTGTCACATTTGCATGACGCTCAACTGTCCCACTTTTCAAACTGCTGATTCTTAACTCAAACGACCGTGAAGGAAGGACACAACCATTTTTGTGGGTCTAGGAAATTGTCGTCGGGGTACACACGCAGCTGCTTTTGCATGCCGGGGTCGGCTCCTCCCACCAGTTATTAGTGCTGCTAACCGCCACCTCGCGCGAAGGAAACAATTAGAAAGGCTAGCGAGAATCCACAAAGTCAAACACACGGACGGTGTGCTCCGTCATGCACTACATACAATATCAGAAATTCTTTGCCATCGCTCCTCCTGCCACTTTGCATCATAAAAATGGATTTGACCGGAAATACCTATCCATAATGAAAATAATCCACAAAAGGAAAACTCGCGTTCTGCTCTCTCATACACGGGCACTGGCGTTTGCACTACATACAGTATGCGCCACTCGATCGCTCTTCCGTCCAGCTGAATGCTGACCAGCACATTACATCAAAGAAATACTTAACAATATCTGCTGAGTCAAATACTCACACGTGTCTTAAAATTCATGCAATCTCTCCTCCCACCGGGTATTAATGATACCACGCTGCATCATCTAAATTAATAAAGACTCAACAACAAAATAATACACAAAGTCAAGGCCCACTGTATGAGCACTCATGTACAAGCACATGCACAACTGCTCAAATGCAGTCGCTCGTACTGCCAATTTTCAATATAGAAATGAATCGAATGACTCAAAATAATCCACAAAATCAGCGCCTAGCGTATGCTCACTCACTCGCAGGCACATGCGCTTCATGCTGTATGTGCCACATAAAAAAAGGTTTCTCCTACTGCCTGTTATTGATATTGCCGACCGATTTTCACTATTGAAATTAATAGAATGACTCAAAATAATCCACAAAGTCAAAGCCTGTTATATGCTCACTCACGAAAAGGCACTTGCACAATCGCTAAACATGTGTCACGTCAAAAATATGGCCACTCCTACTGCCAGTTACTGCTTATGATCACCCATTTAAAGAGAATGACTCAAAAATAATCCACAAAGTCAGAGTTTACCGTACGCTCATTCACGTAAAGACACACGAATAACATATTATATGTGTCACATAATCAATACAAGCGCTCCTACTATCAGTTATCAATTATGACTGACTATGACTGATTTTCAATATAGAAATAAATCACTAAAAATAGTCCATAAAGTCAGATCTTACTGTAGCTCACTTCTATAAAGGTACATTCATACATTCAAAAAGGTACTGTATGTGTCACATAACAAATATGGTTTACTGCCAGTTATAATGACCAATTTTTAATATACTGTACAAATTACTAGAATAATACAATAATAAAAAAATACTCACGTAAAGGCACATGCACAATCACTAAATACAGTATGTCTCAAATAACCTGGCTCCTACTGCCAATAATTAACTATGACCACCGATTATCAATACAGAAATAAACTGAATGACTCAAAATAATCCACAAAGTCAGTCCTACTGTATGCGCACTTTCGTACAGGCACATGAATCACGAGTTAATACGCTGATAACGTGTTATTAATAACCTGTTGATAAGGATAAGCACAGATTTTCAAAATGGACATAAATATAACAACTCAAAATAATCCACAAAGTCGCAGCCCTCTGCACATGCGCTACAAATGCGTCACATGAATAAAAATATGGTCGTTCCTGCTGCCAGTTACTCCGATATTAGCGAGTCAAAGCCTGCTCTGCCTTGGGGTGTACGTTCAGTATAATAACATATCATATGTGTAATATCAGGATAGAAACAAATGTTCAAATAATTGTCCGTACAAACGTTTAACAAATTAAATGCAATAGTTTTGCCTGCCATGGATTGATTATAACCCCCACATTGCGCTCGGTTGCGAGCCAAGTCGATGAAGTTACAGTAATCCAGTGTTGTATTGAATGAGTCAAAGCTTGCACAGCGTGGAGCTGCAACCCGGACAATAATACGGACAATTTGGACTAACACTGTTGCAGTAGATTAGGGTGGAATGCAACAACCAAACATTGTCTCCCCGTCCATTCAGCCAAAGGGTTCATCTCAGTCAACTATAATTGTTTTACTGGTGATTGCTTTTGTCCTCCCATCTGCGAACTACGTCTCATTAATTACGTACATAACGGCGGAGACGGGCCTTGGACGGCGGGCGGAGAGGAAATAAATGCAAATTGGAATGTGAAATTCCGCACCACGCGGCGTCTGCTGAGCAGGCGGGCATACTTATAAGCGCCGGCACGCCACGTCATATATCATTTCCTTAAAAAATGAATTTAACAAAGAAACACCAAGCAAGCTATTCCTGCAGTCGAGATGGGCACCGAATTTATCAAAATGTGCTGCCTTGCAGTACATATGAGGGAAGTCAATTAAGAGGATGCATTGTCTGACTCCTCGTGGAGTTGTGTTTCGAGGGTGTGCACGCGCCTGAGGGAATATGCTGAGTGTTTTTCTTTTCGAGTAATTCTATCTAATGCAGGCTGACAGACAGGCAATGCAGCCATTTATGCAGCGGCGTCCACAAGCCCAACACAGACAGAACCTGTTCCAGTATGGTCTTGAATGTTTGCAGACACATGCTGAAGTCACTCGGAGGTCAGCTGAAAGGAAGCGCTCTGCAGGCAGCGGAGGTGTGCATTTCTACGGCCAAAAGTGTGTGAAGTGTGCGTGTGTTACATCAAACCCAGTGTGATACAATAGAAACGTACACAGAGTGTTTGTGCTTTCTTTTAAATGCACACTATAGTCTGAATCAACATCGCTGGCTGAGTAATATTTAGCCCTGATACTTTCTTTTAGGTGAAAGTTCAAATATATTGCTTTGCTAAAAATGTTTGCCAGACAGGACAGAATATTTGTGGCAAACTATTTCTCTTTTTATTATATGTGTGTGGGAATATGTACTAATTATTTGTGGAAAAATATAGAAAAATACAAAAAATGTCTGTCTGTCGCAATTTGTAGCAGAAGATGTTTTTTTATTATACTGTATATGTGCAAAAATATATTGTAAATATTTGTGGAAAAATAAGCAAAATATCTGTCACAATTTTTGTATATTTCCATTCATCCATTTTTTATACCGCTTATCCTCATTAGGGTGGCGGGGGAATGCTGGAGTCTATCCCAGCTGACTTACATATCTATATACTGTATATCTATCTATCTATCTATATCTATCTATATATATATATATTATAAACTTATGAATTTTTAGTAAATATAAACATAAAATAATATTTAATTTTGGGAAAATATATTAAACACGTAATAAATAAATACAATATACTGTATTTATGAAAATATAGTAAATATCTGTAACAATATATGGCATGATATATATAGTTAGTATGTGTGTGGGGAAAATATAGTACATATTTGTGGAAACATGCTTTTTTATAATATATTTTTACATACATACCGTATGTATGTATATATATATATATACATAAATACATATACATATATATATATCTATANCTACTCTGAGCTCCTCCCGGATGGCCGAGCTCCTCACCCTATCTCTTAGGGTGAGTCCAGCCACCCTACGAAGGAAACTCATTTCCGCCGCTTGTATCCGCGATCTCATTCTTTCGGTCATGACCCATAACTCATGACCATAGGTGAGGGTGGGAACGTAGATCGATCGGTAAACAGAGAGCTTTGCCTTCCGGCTCAGCTCTCTCTTCACCACGACGGTCCGGTA
Source organism: Oostethus manadensis (assembly GCA_024372805.1). NCBI lineage: Eukaryota > Metazoa > Chordata > Actinopteri > Syngnathiformes > Syngnathidae > Oostethus > Oostethus manadensis. Next base: position 84,817 of record QODF01000219.1, on the reverse strand, counting down.
CAGCGACCGCATTACTGCAGATGCTGCACCGATCCGTCTGTCGATCTCACGCTCCAACCTTCCCTCACTCGTGAACAAGAACCCGAGATACTTGAACTCCTCCACCTGAGGCAAGACCTCACTCCCAACCCGGAGGGTACAGTCCACCCGTTTCCGACTGAGAACCATGGCCTCGGATTTGGAGGTGCTGAGTCTCATCCCAGAAGCTTCACACTCAGCTGCAAACCGCTCCAGTAAACGCTGAAGGTCACAGCCTGATGAGGCCATAAGGACCACATCGTCTGCAAATAGCAGAGACGAGATCCTAAGGTCACCAAGCTGGACTCCCTCAACACCTTGACTGCGCCTAGAAATTCTGTCCATGAAGATTATGAACAGAATCGGTGACAAAGGGCAGCCTTGGCGGAGGCCAACGTTCACCGGAAACGAGCTCGACTTACTGCTGGCAATGCCAACCAGGCTCCTGCTTCGATTGTACCAGGACCGAATGGCACGTAGTAGCGGGCCACCGATCTTGTACTCCCGGAGCACCCCCGACACAGGACACCACGAGGGACACGGTCGAATGGCTTTTCCAGGTCCACAAAGCACATGTAGACCGGTTGGGCAAACTCCCACATACCCTCCAGTACCCTTGCAAGGGTGTAGAGCCGGTCCAGTGTTCCGCCACCGGGACGAAAACCACATTGCAGCTCCAGCTATATTTTATCTGTGGGGAAAAAATCAAATAAATATTTGTGGAAAAAATCTACTTTTTACAACAAAGTCAATACAGAAACAATACAGTCACAATTTGTGGGAAATTATAGTACATTTTTGTGCATACAAATATTTTTCTATACTGTCGTTTTGGAAAAATGTAGTAAAAACATGTCACAATTTAAGGTAAAATGTTTTTTTTACTATGGTACATTTGCTTTTTGTTCCAACGTAAACAGCAAAATTGAGTGTGACTGATTGCTTTGGGGCGCAAATAATCCCGCCCCATAAATTCTACCCAGCAACAAGTATTATTTGCAGACTCTCTCTAAGCAGCTTCTAGTTTGTTGTGCCTCAGTAGCATCCTGGCCATCTAATTGCTTGGGTTGTGCTTACAGGTCTTATCGTACTGTGCACGTTCCCTGAGAGAGCAATACCCTGTCTTCCTGTTTGCCGGCTGCATTAGTACTAGAAATAAGCACATTAGGCAATTCCGTGCTCCATAATAAGTGCCGCACCTGAGGGATGTTTCGGAGTAGAAAACCAAAAAAAATGCAGCTTTCCGGCACAAACGCCCCGCTGTGCTTTTTTTGGAATGTGCCCCCCCCCCCTCCCCGCACCACACCACACCTCAGAGAGATGAGTTTTATGATGGAAAGGCCCCGTTATTGTGTTTTTGCGGCGGACACCTCTCGCCCGCTGATTGCCGGCCGATTTTACAATTATCGGAAGGTACGGGAGAGCTCGACCCTTCAGGAAATCATTTCTCTCTGCTTCTCCGGGCATCAGATTGCTTCGTGTCACCAATCAAAATAGCATTTAAGGGGAATCTGGTGACATTTGGGGAGACGACCTCATTTGACGCGTATTTATTTATTTCTTAAAGCGTTGCATCAACGTTTCCCCACAAACCGCAGCTCCAGCTGTTCATACAGATTACAAAGTAGTTGAAGCAGAACAAATCCGCTCCCAGATTCAGCCTATTAGCGTAAAATCGCAGATCTAACTGCGCGACGACGCCAGCTGCCGCATTTTCTTTTTCATATTCCAGCCCAACTATCCTTCATACACTTTATGGAATGTCTGAAAGGTAAATAATACACAAGATGGGATTTGAACTTTATACATGTAAGAAAAGTACAATGAAAATATAGGACAATAGATTGCAATCTACTAATATAATTTCTACCGTGTTACACTCTTCTGCACTGTGTGTGTACGCTAGCGGCCCCCGCCTCCACCCACCGAGACAAAGAGACTGTATGGGCTCACTCCGTGAGAAAAAAATCCGGTCATGTGCTGAAAGCAATGCACAGAGTGAACCCTCTTCCTGCCTGTTGCAAGCACATGGCAAAATGATCAAGTTTGTTTTCGTTTACAGTATTGTGATCAATTTATTTGTCATTGCAAGACTTTTTTTTCCAAACGAGAATCACATTTTAATCTCGCAAGAAAGAGTTATATTAAATAAATAGAAGAATATATGAATGACAAAAAGAAATATGAATGACTTAACATAAGACTATTATGCAGTACTTTTGTTTGGTGTTCACTGCAGATCCAGTTCAGCATTCACGTGCCTGCAAATTTGCAGATATTTTGTGCAAAAATTGCTTTAATTTTGTATTTATTTCAATGTTTGATGTTATTATTCATTCATTTTCTATACCGCTTATCCTCATTAGGGTCACGGGGGTGCTGGAGCCTATCCCAGCAGACTTTGGGCGAGAGGCGGGGTACACCCTGGACTGGTCGCCAGTCAATCGCAGGGCACATATAGACAAACAAACATTCACACTCACATTCATACCTATGGACAGTTTAGAGTTGCCAATTAACCTAACATGCATGTTTTTGGAATGTGGGAGGAAAGCGAAGTACCCGGAGAAAACCCACACACGCACGGGAAGAACATGCAAACTCCACACAGAGATGCCCGACGGAGATTCGAACCCTGAACCTCCTGACTGTGAGGCCAACGTGCTACCCAGTCAGCCACCGTGCGGCCCGATGTTATTATTATAATTCTTTTCTATGACAACTTGTCATCATTACCACATTTCCCGGGCGGGGGGTGCTGAGAAGAAAGTTTGGGAACCACTGAGCTAGCCGAAGGTTTTAGAGGGGGAGGAGCGAGCCCACGTGGTGAAAGGCGGCGCTGTGATGCGGCAGCATAATCCAGGCCTGACTTGGAGGACAGAACCTTTTATGGGCGTTTCAGATGCTCCTGTTTATTCGCCAGTCACAGGTGGTCTTGGAATGATCCGGGATCTACCGTGCTAGCACCGCACGGAGGTTTCGAAGCACGAAAGTTCCCCAAACCCACAAAAACAGAGAATCTTTCATCGCGGAATCACCCAGCGGAGTTTTTAATATACATATTGACTCGTGGGATCATCTGCAAGACATTTTAGATGGATTGATGGGATGCAGGGCTTTGTCGTCAAACTTAATTGCCAATTTGATGCGCTATTGCAGCATACGAAGTCGTCCCTGCGAGAAGTTCCTATAGCCCAATTATCAATAAATCAGTGCTGGTTGGTATCCTCCTTTCTTGTGCTGTTGTCGAATTGCCGCGCCGTTTCATCCGCTGCATTTCCCCGACAAAAGCAATACGTGTGAAATAGGACATTCACACCTTGTAATGACTCAGACGCAGCTGAAAGGAGGCACCGCCAACCTTTAGCAGTCAGCGTGCAAGCATAGAAAGTGTTCAAGGGCCTGGCAACACCGGGGGACCCCCGCTTCATTAACTCCAGTAAGGGTCTCTGTTTTGGGAGGCTGGCTGGAGAACGAGGTGCTCTGGCACGTGCACGCGTCTAATGAGGCGAAACATTCGGGACAGATAAAAGACGGTGTGTGCGTGCGTGGTTGTGGCGTAATCACCCCTCCCTGGGTGGTGACACAGAATAAGAAGTCCGGGTTGTTTACGTGTTTGGGCTAGAAACACAACTCTTTCATACCAGCATGACATTATACTATTATATACATTACCGTATGTTAGCACAGTAGCATTTTTACCCAATTTCTTAAGTAAACACATATCATGCTAGGTGTTAGCATGTTAGCGGTGCTAGCATGTCAACATTAGCACAGTAGCATTTTTAGCTGTTGGGTAGACACTGAAAGCCTCAGCCTTATGTTGTGGTAGGTTGGTGAAATCTAACACTATTATGCGACACTATTATACTAGGTATTAGAATGCTACGTGTTCGCAAGGTAGCATTGCTAACATTAGCATAGTAGCATTTTTAGCTGTTGGGTAGACACTTAAACCCTTAGCATTTTGTTTGTTAGGTGGTAGAAGGCTAATATTTGCATAGTAGCATTTCTAGCCATTTTCATTTCTGACAATATCATGCTCGGTGTTAACGTGCTAATGTTAGCATGTTAGCGTTGCTAGCATGCTAATGTTAGCACAGTAGCATTGTTAGCTATTTTCTGAGGAAATCACTTTTACATTAGCTGTCAGCATGTTAGGCGTTAGCATGTTAGCATTGATAGCATGTTAACATTAGCATAGTAGCATTTTTAGCTGTTGGGTAGACACTTAAACCCTTAGCATTTTGTTTGTTAGGTGGTAGAAGGCTAATATTTGCATAGTAGCATTTCTAGCCATTTTCATTTCTGACAATATCATGCTCGGTGTTAACGTGCTAATGTTAGCATGTTAGCGTTGCTAGCATGCTAATGTTAGCACGGTAGCATTGTTAGCCATTTTCTGAGGAAATCACTTTTACATTAGCTGTTAGCATGTTAGGTGTTAGCTTGTTAGCATTGCTAGCATGTCAACATTAGCATAGTAGCTTTTTTAGTTGTAATGTTGGATGTTCTCCATTGTTGTTACATGTTAATAAAGTCATAATATTACAAAAAGGAATATTTACACAGAAGAATTATGAACAAAGTTGAAATATTTGGAAAATTTAAACAGAAACAACAAAAATGGGGGTAAAAAAAAGCAAAGACCAAAGTTCATTGGAATACGCAGAATATCTGGAAGATCAGGGTTCGAATCTCTGTTGGGCATCCCTGCGTGGAGTTTGCATGTTCTCCCCATCACTGCGTGGGATTTTTTTTTTCTGGGTACTCCTTATTAAACTGTCACTAACCTGTTCACTTCCTGTGTTCAACATGCAGGTTATCATTTTGTAACAGGCAGCTAACGTTTATGAACGTTTATTGTTCCAAATTGTAATAAATAAAAACAAGTAGCAACGCACCTGCGGTGGAAAGCGTATTACAGAAGCAATGTCTGCGTTTCTGGTGCCAGCTCGGGTAGAAGCACATCAAGCGCTTCAGTGGGAATGATGTCATCGGTGTCACACATGAAAAGGTGCGTGACGGCCTAGAAAAATAGGACAAAGACGGCTTTGCCATGAAACCCGCTTTTTGTATGTGCCACGGTGAGTGTGAGCCGAGTACAAAAATTGGCTGAATCAAATATTTCCCAGGGGCTGCCAGGCTCGGTGCATTGCTGGGGGGGAAGCCTGGGGCGTCGTTTCAATACCGCCCTGAGAGAGAGTGGGGAGCTCATGAAAGGGAACGGATGAATTTTCATCCGCGTTCTGACTTGGATACCGCAGGAGCGCACGGGAACGCCGCAGACGCCAAAGCTCGGGGGCCGAGGGTTTAAAAAGCACCGTGCCGCCGGATGTCTGCCTGATGAAACGCCCTCCTTCATTACCACCTCTCCCCGACACAGACTCGTGTATGGCGCGGGGGATGAAGCGATTTCAGGATTTGCGCTTTGAAATGCTCCTCATCAAATAACCAGCGGCCATGATCAAGGATATGACAGGAATGTCAAAAATCAAAGCAACGTTTCCTAAGGCCATGTCAAAACTTGGACTTCCCCCTCAAACTAGCGCGGCAAAAACGCATCAAATCAACACATGGAGCTTCACATCCGAAATGGGTTTCTTCCCCGGGTTTTACAACCAACTATGAAGGAAGATACACCAAGATCTGGCTTGTGTTTTCTGCGTGTTCTAAAGATAAGAATTTTTGCCGCTCCCCCACCCGAAAAATATGGTAATAATGAAACGTGTTCGTAGTAGCCCCGTACCCCTCTCGTCATAATGCCTGCCCCCCCAAGGGGCGCGCCCCACCCGGTTGGAAAACCACTGACATAGTGAGAGATGACATGTTTAAGGAAATAATGCATTATGATGATATATTACTTTTTTATGATTATATATTATCATAACAGTGGTTTATTTGGTCTAAAAAATAATGCAGAAAACAATATTGTTTGGCGTCAATAAACATTTGACTACACCACTTTCCGCCTCTATTTCTTTCCGAGGTAACACCAAACAGTCTAACCAGCATCTGGGAGATGTTACAAGCAAATAAACCATCCACTTTATCTTTTATGTAATTTCTGTCCTTTAAAAAAAAAGGGGGGGGGGGGATCAGATGGGTTTGGCGTGACGTTGCCATCCTGCAGCTTTCCAAGATACGGCTTTGGAAGTCGGATGCTGCGCCGCTTCCCTGTTGCGTGGTTAATTACACCGTGGTACAAAAGAGCGAGACCTGCTGATGACACGGGGAGGAGGCAGAGGAGGAGGATGGGAGGTGGTAATAATGTTGGCGGTAAAGCCATCAAAGCTCCAGTAAATGTTAGCTGAGTGTCCTTGAGATCAAGGTGCGAGAAATGTGTGTGTGTGTTACCTCACTAAGATGCTATGCAAATGAAGCAGATGGATATGCTGGTATTTTAGCCCATGTGTGCACTTAAAGTGACCAAAAATTTATTGTTTGACATGATGTCGCCATGTTTCCATAGCAACAAAATTATACAGTGGAACCTCCATGCCACAGAATTGATCCAACAAAGACAACAAATCAAACTGATCGTGCATCTAAGGGGTTAATCACTGTCAATATGTGTGGTTGGTTGTGTGATGATAACCACAGAAACGGATATGCATATCATTAATAATAATCAATCAATAATCTGCTAATTGTACCAAGCAGATGCTAACACACATACAGTAGTGTTCAAAATAATAGCGGTGCAATGCGATTAACCAGATTAATCACTGTTATTAGTATATTTGTAGTACTACATGACAAACAAGTTACCAGTAGGTGCAGTAGCCCCACAAGTTCTCGATTGGATTAAGGTCCGCGGGTTGGGATGGCCACTGCGTAACATAACAACATAACAAGATTTTGCTGGTTTACTGGTGTGTTTGGGGTGATTGTCTTGTTGAAACAGCCATTTCAAGGGCATGTCCTCTTCAGCATAAGGCAACATGACGTCTTCAAGTATTCTGACATATGCAAACTCATCCATGATCCCTGCTATGGGATAAATAGGACCGACACCATAGTAGGAGAAACATGCCCATATCATGATGCTTCACTGTCTTCACTGTGGCTTCAATTCACAGTTTGGGGGGCGTCTCACAAACCTTAATAAAGGGACTTTGCGGGTGATTCTTGTAAATCGTTTAGCTTCACTAGTTTCACACAGACGTCTTCTAACTGTCACAGTACTTTAAGGTAACTCCAGACTGTATTTGATCATCCCGGAGCTGATTTTTGGCTGAGCCTTTGCCATTCTGGTTATTCTTCCACCCATTTTGATAGTTCTCTGCCGTTTCCTGCCACGTGTCTCTGATTTTGCTCTCTAGCTGAACAGACAACATTTTTTTTCACCTCTTCATAAGTTTGCCCCCCTCCAATCAACTTTTTAATCAAAGTATGCTGTTCTTTGTAACAATGTCTTGAACGATGCCCTTTCCTCAGGCTTTTAAATAGAAATGCATGTTCAACAAGTGCTGGTTTCATCCTTAAATAGGGGCCACCTGATTCGTTGCACAGCCTTAAGAGCGTGCACATCGGGAATGCTGGGTCTTGTTGGTTTTCTGAGAATCTACTGCACCTCCTGGTAACTTGTTTGCCATGTAGCAATAAAAATATACTAATAACAGTCTGGTTAGTCACATTGCACTACTATTATTTCAAACACTACTGTATTTATGAATTACAGCAATATCAGCAAAAACACCACTTGGTGACTACTAATCAGGATTATTCAAAGTGTGAGTACTTTTAATGTTTTTTTTTTCATAATTGGATATTATTGTACTTGTTTTATCATTTTGTTCTTGGACAAGTGCCAGATACCTCTGTGGGGTCACACCAGCTGCTCAAAGCATGTGCCCCAATATAGCGGTTGGCTTTGGAATCACAGGAGTGGAGGAAGGAAATACACGTGGAAACATAAAGAGAATCCATAATACAAAATTATACAAATCCAGTCATATTTTAATTACATTTTGTCTTTGCTTTTTGTGTAGTGTCTTAGTTTTTTCCATTTTGGCGTTTATTTGCCCTCTTTTGTTTTTGTTTCCTTTATACACGCTGTTTCTCCCGATAGTAGTAGCAGTAATGTTGTCATGTTTGATTCGGGCAAATTAGCAGGCATGCTTGGTCAAACTCCGAATTTGTTCCAGTCTTTCTTACCTCCAGATACCTTGAAATAAAAAAAAACAGAACAAAAAGGGATGACTGGTTCCATATCTGTCTTGAGCAGTTTGAAAAAAATATATATATCATGCATAGTCTGGATTATTTTTCCACTTGTTTGACAGTTGAACATGTATACTTTCATACTGTGATATTTCAATACTGTGATATTTTGGGCTGTCAAAAACAGAGCTTTAATGGCGGGAACTTGTTTTTTTCATTAATTCCGGTAACATTTTGAGCCTAATTAACACGTGTCGAGCCACACCTCTCGGTTATAACTTTATTCCAACCTGAACACAACAGCAGCAGTGAAATTCAAACACCACATGCAGTATGCAACTCACAAACACCTTTAAACAGAAGGAAAAAGTGCATATCCTTCATATTGTCACTCGCTAACGTACCTTCTAACTGCGGGAGTTCCATTTGCTGCCTTTAGGTGCGCTCGTAAATCCCAGAAAATGCATCTACATTCAAAACATGGGAAAATAAGTGGTTGGAGTGCATCACACACACAATTGCAAATGGTGATTATTCATTTAAAACTGCGATTAATTTGATTAAAATGATTAATCATTTGACAGACCAAATATAAATTGCGTTATACTTTGACTTAATCATCATAGAATTCGAAACTTTAACCCCACCTGATTTTGGGAAAATTGCAGCCTTATTCTTCGTTTTGTTTGTGTCATTTAACAGTTTGACATATAACAGTAAAAAAAATACATATTTTACCTTCATATTTCAACATTTCTCTTGTTATTCCAACTTTATGACTTACTTTGACTACATTTTGTCTTAATTCTTGTATAACAGCTTCTTTTTTTCCGTTTTTACTGTTTTTTTGTTTTTGTTTTGTGTTTCTTTGTTGTCGAGTGTGCCAGTGGCCAATAAAAGAAATAAATAAACACAAACGTGGGCTGTAAATGGTCCCTGTGCTACACTTTGGACACCCGCACTTTAAGTCAATTAGAACAAGCCCTGAGAAGGAGGAAGGCCGTGATAATTGGTGTTGTCACAGAAGACCAGGCTAGGAAAAGTGCAAGATGCATCCTCTTGCTGGTGCACACACACACACACACGCACACACACACACACATTACAACAAGACTGCAGGGCTCTGGAAGACTAATCAGGCAGTCAGCACATGTACAGATGCAGATAAATGAAATATATCGCAAGTGTTGCCATAAAAAATGTCACCATCTTTGCATCTATCTGCCCTTTAGCACCTGGCACCTACAGTGTGTGTGTGTGTGTGTGTGTGTGTGTGTGTGGTGACAGGAGGCTGTGTTTATCCCATGATCCCTCTAAGGGTAAACGTGCTAAACATAGATTGCACTCCCCATGTAATCTAAGAGGGCATCGACGCCAACCTGCATGGAATCACACACACACACACAAAGACAGGGTGGCCTTCAGCAGCAAGAAATCTCCAGTGTGAACCTTTAAACTCAGTAGGCACACACACGAGAGTACTCGGTGGCCTTCAGCGCCATCTGAAAATTGCATTCAGCCAATCAGTGCATTCCCCCCACCCTCCCATAATATATCTAAAGCTAGAACATGTGCCCCTGACAGGAAACAACACCTCAAATAACAGGGATAATGAGGGATTTAAATGCAACTTCCTCTCAGGGTGATATAAAAGGAAGGAAAACAACAAAGGGGGACAGTCAGGCTGCTGGAAGCATCTTCTCGCCTCTTTTTCACCCAAAATCCCCCCCCCCCCCCCCCCCCCCCCACCACCACCACCACTCCCACCCAACCCCATCTGACTCATTTGCGGCTAAGATGAAGAAGGAGCAAACACACAGGAACAAAAGTGAGGGAGCTCATTAAGAGCATCCTCAGGGTGAGCGGCCAGCGTGCAGGACAGATCGGCCCGAGGTGCAAGGAAGTCCTCTTTTTGTTGAACGAAAGGCCGCTTATCAAAGAATTCGTGATTATTCGTTTAGTTGTATTCAACATGATTTTGTTTTGTTCATTTAAAAAAAAGACAAAATCCAATAAGCCTCACAGAAGCGCTACCTTTTCATGATTATTGTTTTTTTCCCTTATTGGAATGCAAATGTGAACAACTTGCTGTTATGGAAATGAGGGTCATTCTAGTTGATTGTGTCAGTCTGTTGGTCTGCATGATTAAAAGTTAATGACAGAAGGCAATTTCTCGTTTATTTCATATACTCTATATTATTTATACTCTACTCTTTACTTTTTGACTGCCCCGCTAACCCCGAAACACATTCACTGCAACACACACGAGCATTTATGTCTTATTTCCTCTTATTGTGTCTACAATTTTGGGTAATAGGAGTGTGAAGGTCACTATAGGGGTGTTATTTCATGTCTAGAGGGCTTTAATATTGTATTTAGAAGATTTTCGATGCTCTAATTATGAAAATATTGCAAAAATATTTCATTTACAAATAAGGAATCCTACTTTGCTGCAGTTCACTTATCACCAGTTAACCGCGATAGACGAGGAATTGGTGTATTATTTTAAAACGACGCCTGCAACGATTTTTTCCCGGTATTTTGACGTTTTCTGTAATCATCGCAGGTATTTTTTCTGACGTCTTATTTAACTTTGCAGTAAATATTACATAATATGAATGAAATATTGAGGCAAGCGGTGAACAACCTTGAAAGAGGTCTTTGCTCAACTGAGGGCCGGTATGAGGAACTACCTCGTGACAGAAAGCCTCGCTCTCGCTTTAGCGGGCGGAATTTGGTCGCAGATAAATCTGCGTGGCGGCCACCTGCTCCCTCTCCGAGCAGGTATATACTGTCATTGTTGCACCTGAGCGGGAAGTCAAGGACGTTGGAGAGTTCAAGGACTTATTTTTTCCACACCGACAACACTGCAATTTGTCTTGTGTTTGTACTGCATGTGTGGTGTCATTTACCCGCACGTTCCAAATGCAGGAGCGGGGAATTCAGCTGCGCCTCTACGTGGGAGGTTATACAAGAGGCTTATCGCACTTGCGATTCTATTACCGTGCGGCGAATGCAAGCAAGCGCCCACTCTTTGTTTATTTGCTTTTATGGATTTCTTCCCCCCTCTTCCTTTGTCATTCTTTTCCCACCCGGAATGGAACCCAGAACCAGCACCACCTGCCAAACGGTGCAGAATCAACACAGGGGGTGTGTGTGTTTGAGGCAAACTGAAAGCAAGGCGAGAAGATATCACCGCCTAGTTGTTTGTCTGCGACCAAAATGAAAATATACACGGCCGTTCAAAAACGTGGGGTCACTTAGAAATGGCCTTATTTTGAAAAGAAAAGCACCATTTTTTTCATTGAAGATAACTTGAAACTAATGAGAAATACACTCTATACGCTGTTGATGTGGTCAATGACTATTCTAGCTGCAAATGTCTGGTTTTTGGTGCAATATCTACATATAGAGGCCCATTTCCAGCAACTACCCCTCTCGTGTTCTAATGGTTCTAATGTGGTTGCTCATTGTGTCCGAAGGCTAATGGAGGATTAGAAAAGCCTTGTGCAATCATGTTAGCACATCTGAAAACAGTAGCTATAAAACCCACCTTCCTTTGAGCAGGTTGAGTATCCGGAGCATCAGATTTGCGGGGTGAATTAAATGCTCAAAATGGCCAGAAAAAGACAACTTTCATGTGAAACTCCACTGTCTGTTCTTGCAAATGCGGGCTATTCCATGCCAGACATTTCTAAGTAACCCCAAACTTTTCAACGGTAGTGTATATTTGCATTCTTTTGTGACCCCTTGTGGGTTAAAAATAAATAAATGAATTAAATATAAATTCATCCAGCAGATGCCAAAGTACATTCACATACTACACACAGATAAAAGTAGGAATGGCTATAAAACAAGCCCTACGTTATACAAGTTGAGTCATTTTTCTTTATTCCGGTTTTATTTAGTCTTGTCATATCATTTTATTTACCATGAAACTGTATGTCTGTCGTTATTTTAGGGACTTTACTTATGTACTTATGTACTAATATGTCGTATGCATTTCTTTTTTTCTTTCTTTCTTTTTTTGTATATACAGTGAGGGGAAAAAACTATTTGAACCCCAGCTGATTTTGTAAGTTTGCCCACCAACCAACAAATGATCAGGTTGTAATTTCAATGGTAGCTTTATTTGAACACTGAGAGACAACAATGACCAAAAAAAAAAAAAATCCAGAAAAATGCGTTTCAAAAAGAGTTACAAATTAATTTGCATTTCCATGAAGGAAATAAGTATTTGATCCCCTATCTGTCAGCAAGATCTCTAGCTCCCGGGTGGATCTTATAAACGTAACGAGCTGACATGAGCCCTCTCAGCTCGTTACCTGTATAAAAGAGACCTGTCCACAGAAGCAATCAATCAATCCAGATGCCATGCTCTGCACCATGGCCAAGACCAAAGAGCTTTCCAAGGGTGTCAGGGTCAAGATTGTGGACCTACACAAGGCTGGAATGGGCTACAAGACCATCGCCATTTGGTGACAACAAACTTACACAATCAGCTGGGGTTCAAATAATTTTTTCCCTCACTGTATTTCTTTATTAAATAACACTTTACGCCCCACGCGTGGGGTTCACCTCGAGGCTAACGCATTCACTTGAATGAGTCAAACTAATTAAGTGTGTTTATTGTCTATTTTAGAGTCCCGTTTTGAGAAGAAAACAGACGCAAAAAAGTCTGCAAAGCAATTCTCTTCAGTGGAGCATTTCACAAAGCTGTCATAGTTCCGCCATTATGGTGAATCTAATGTCCTTTGATCAAGCAGATGCATGTACATTCACATATTATACACAAGTAAACACGTATTAATGGCAGCAAAACCTATAAAACACTTACATTACTCAGGGTGATTAACTGTACTTTATTTTCGTGTCATTTTGTTTTATGATTAATATTTTTCTGTTCACTATTAGGTAAGGTGTTAAAACGCGTTCAATGAAATAAGTCAAACTGATATTTTGTGTGCTTATTTTCTACTTGTGGATGCAAATTCAGAGTTTTAGAGACACACACACAAAAAGCCAAGCCTGCAAAACAAATCTCTTCAGTGGACCCCTTCACCGAGCTCTCATACAGTAGTCCCGCCATTACGGTGAGTGCTCCTTTCTACGGCCATCGCCTTCCAAAAGTGACTCATCCCCACTGCAAACTGGATGGCCACTCCACTCAAGTAGGCTAAATAGAGCCCTAGATTACATTAATTTTGTATTTAAAAAATGCACTCTACAAAATACGGCCTAGGATCGTGAGACACATAGTGCAACATTCTTAATATGTATGTTGCACTCGTTTTTGTGCATTTTTATTACACTCCACCTCTCGGCACCTTTGGGGAAAAAACTGCTTGCATGCAAAAAAAACATGCTAATAAATCCCCTGCTCTCCTGAAAATGGATTTTCTGGAATATATTTGGTGAGGGTTTCCGCTCACGCTAGTATCTGTTTATCATAGGCAAATTTAGAAAAATAACTGATTTATTTAGTGAGTTAAAACACATTGAATCATGTTGAATAATAAATAGCAAAGGGTAGAGTTTTGACGGTAATTACATTCTTGGATATGACAAATATTAGCAAGAAAATGGATTTGGTTCCATCAGTCATTTTTTTGTTGTGCCAGATACTCCCTCTTGACACCTTTGTGGCCAAAAAAGCATCAACTTCCATTCCATAAACCTCACTGGTATTTTATAATAAAACCACACATTGGGTACTGTCAGCCCAATAAAGACACATTAGCTGAACTACAACTAGCAGGAATTGCGTGTGAATGCTGAAGCTGAACTGAAATGGAGAAATGTAGTGAAACGTATTCACCGACTGAGAATCGAACCACCAACCATCAGGATGGAAGACGACTACTGTACGACCTGAGCCAAATGCTGGAATGTAACAATGGAGAAGAAAGTTGAAATGTATGAATATGTAATTATACGATTGCATGAGGACTAAAGATAGAACCAGCAACCATCGGGTTAGTAGATAAACAATTTACCACCTGGGCCATGACACCCTACAGAATAAGTGGCATTTTAAAGTAATGAAATTTCCGCAGAGAGCAGGATTCCATTCATCCGCTTTCTATGCCGCTCATCCTCATTAGGGTCACGGGTATGCTGGAGCCTATACCAGCTGACGTCGGGTGGAAGGCAGACAAACAACCACACACTCGCATTCATACCTATGAACAATTTAGAGTCGGGGAGCAGGATTTACTTTGTCTATTTGTTTTTAGCAGGCTAAAAAGCTGTATATGCATTTGTTTTATAATTTGTTTTTTTATGTCGCCACTTGGATCAATTACTTGGAACAGTCTCTCTTCTCACTGCTATGCGGATGATCTGCAGATTGATTTACCAGTGTTTCCAGACAAAGTTGGTGCTCTTAAATTCCATTGGAGATATAACATTGCGGTTAGGGGAAAACTTCCTTCACTTAAAAGCAGAAAAAACGGAATACATTCTATTTGGCGATTCAGCATCCTCAGAGTTTAATTGGCTGTCGCCCAAGTTGAAATCAGCTGTGAAGAACCCCGGTGTTGTTTTTGGCAACAAATCTTGCATTCGCTAAACAGATTGACAGTGTTGTCAGAGATAGCTTTTATCAACTGTGTATTTGATCAAACGTTTGTTTTTAAGGCCTCGCACCTTCTTATCTGACCGAACTCCTTTCTGTCGGTCACTAAGATCATCTAACCATCTTCTGCTGGACATCCCCAGGGCCAGGCTCAAACACTGGGGTGATTGCACTTTTTCTGTTGCTGGTCCCAGACTCTGGAACAAACTGCCCCCCGAGATGAGGACCATCACAGATTTCGCCCTTTCCAAATCTAGGATCAAAACCTATTTATTCAGGATGGCCAAGATGGACACATGTCTATTTTGTTTTTATACTAATTATATTGTTGATTGTACTGTTTAATTATTTTATGTAATTCTGTATTTTTTGTACTTTTATTGGAAAGCACTTTGGTCACCTTTGGTGTTGTAAAGGGCTCTATAAATAAACGTTGATTGACTGATTGATTAAAAATGTTGGGATTGAGGATCGAACCAGCAACCGCTTGGTTGGGAGACGACCGATATACCAGCTGAGCCGTGACACCCTGTAGAATAAGTGGGATGTTATAGTAATGGAAACGTTGGAATCATGTTTTTACCAGTAGGGAGGTAGCATTTAATTAGTTTATTTGTTTTTAGCGAACTAAAAATGGAAGACTTCAAAATGTTGGAAAGTAAAAATGCAGCCTTAATGATGAAATGTATAAACAAGATGAGCAATTGCTGCCGGCTTAAGGATCGAACCAGCAACCATGGAGTTGGGGAAACAACTTCTCTCCCTCCTGTACTATTGAACCTTGGAAGAATAAGCCGACTGCAACAATAATGAATGTAACTATAGGACAGTGTTTTTCACCCACTGTGCCGTGGGAAATCATCCACTTTCACCGAATTGGTGTATAAATATTTTTTGAAAATGAGTCCGCCAATAAAGTGCCATTGCTGAGTGTCTGTGCTGTCCAGTGATCAGCAGAGTAATCATATAACACTTTATTAATTGACTTTATATTGTTTCTGTAGGCTACAGAGAATAATGTTTACATTTTCTGCTGGTGGTGTGCCTTGGGATTTTTGGAATGAAAAAAGTGTGTCTCGTCTCAAAAAAGGTTGAAAAACACTGTGATAAGATGACTTTCCACCAATAGGGGGCGCCAAATAAATGCCCATTCATTTTCAATGGGAAAATAGTCACAGAAAATCTGGAATCACGGTAAATGTGGACATTTTTTAATAAATCCCGCTAGATAGGCAATGTGTAATAAATGAGCTAAACATTTTGACGTTGGATTGCTTTGAATCGGGAGGGAGGAGCTAGCCAACAAAAAATGAGCCGGAATACAAAATAGTAGAGGAATAAATAGATGTAAAATGGTGCCAAATATGACAGCACAATGAATGCATCTATGGTGTTGCCTCAAAGCAAGACCACCAGACTGTCCATGCAAACAGCGTGTGCCTTTAAGAAGCCAGACAAACGGCGTCTTCTGGTTTTGAGCCCTGCAGAAGCGTCACATTCGAATTGGTTAGGACTGTGACAAGGCGAGGCAGCCAAGGTCACGGCAGCAAGGGTGACAACCGTCTCCGGGCGGGGCTGAGAGAGGGTCTAGGGGTGAAAGATGAAACTCACAGCAAAAAGATGTTGCAGCTTTAAGGGGATTTCCACTCGGGTGGCATGGAAAGCAATTAAATGACTACGCAGGACTGAAGCGGCTGCCGTGATGTTTAATTGAAGGAGACTTTCCATTTGTCTTCTTTTGCCCTTTAATGCAATCTGGATGTCAGCATATCCTGCAAGGTCACGCCAGTTGACACCGCCTGCCTCTGCCAGACCGATGGCAGAAATCCCTGTCACATAGTTTGACGGGTCTGATGCATACAAATATAAATGATTTATGGCCAGTTTTCTGGAACTACCCCTTTAACCCTAAAACCATTCTGTCTGTCATTGGCGACAACTACTAAACTGATGACAAATATCAGACAGTATCAGATGATGTCACTGTCTGGGACCTTATCGACTCTCGTGACCTTTGCGGGCTTCAGTCTTATGCTGGATTGGAGATAAAGGCTGCTAGCGGGCTGACTGACTGTAATTGCACAGCTGCAAGGGTTTTGGTTTTGCTTTTAGAGTGCAAAACCAGTAACAACTGTTAAATATAATAACTGAGTACAAAAACCTGCTAATAGTTCATGCATTGAGGCTGCTTGTGGCTGTCTGTGTGTTTTATACACGCAGCAGGCACTGTGCAGTCTGGTGGCCGTCAGAGTGCCTACAGCGCTTCATGTTGCACCGTGGAGGGGCGGAAAGTTAGACGCCGGAGCTGCTCAGCAACAGGAAGTGCGAGACACGTAGGGCAACATTCAGTGTATTGCTCCGCTGCTGCCTTCAGGCTGGGGAAGGCAGCACTTCTTTCAGGCACAGATTCATGCATTCATTGGTGTTGCAGCCATGGCTACAAGTTTCAGTCTTCACAGCAGTTCTTTCTGAAGTTTCTTCATTTAGCCTCAAAGGACAACCTTGTGTGCGCAAAAGAGCTGATTAACCCCCCACCCCCAGCCCCTCTCTAAACCCAATACATTCATGACACAGATAATTAGCTTAGAAGTTTTTATCTTGCAAGAAGCACAACCTCTATGCGACTAATCGCACCTTGGCGTGACTGTGGTGTTACTATGGCAACCAAAAGCGCCTTACCAGTAACATGCAAAAAAAATAAAAAATCCGCTTCAGAAAATGCCTCCGAATTGTTTTCAAATTGATTTTTGTATTACCATTTGTTTTCTTACCTTAATAAAAATGTTGACTTTGCTGTAGAAGTCTGATAACATACACATTCTGATCACACCCTAGGCATCGAAGGATGGCAGCGACAAGCACCATCCAGCTCATGCATGCTCCCACCCCTCCAGGATGGATGAAACGAGTACTCCACAATAGCTCACGGTTACCACAAATAATGATGTCACACTTACATTACACAGAAAGCCATGATGTTTATTACATGTTTTTAAAAGGTTTTACTGGCCACATGCTGACAAACAGAAACTGCCAGGTTCCGCAATCCAACAGTAGGCAATGTTCTTACCCCATGATGCCCAATTTGGATTTTTTGTTCATATACAATCTTTTATGTGGTTGTTCACATTAACAACAACAAAATTTGGAAACGGGGCATGCTCAAAACATGTCACAGGGGTCACCAACCCGTCGATCGTGAGCTCCTAGTCAATCTTTGGGAATTTGCACACAAAAGTAGGGGTGGACAAAGCGCGGCTCGGGGACCAACCGCTGCCCGTTGCTCGTTTTTTGTCATTGTGTCATTGCAGAGTCAAATGAAAAAAAACAGCAAAAATGGAGCAAAAGGCAAAATGGGAATTGGCTGAAATGTTGATGGCAAAAACCAATAAAAACACAAAGCTTTGTACTTAAATATCCCTTTTTACTTTACTTCACAACCTTTCTACAAAATAAATAGATCTAAGAGGGCGACAATTTCAGCACTAAAAGGTAAGTCGATTTTCTCGCAGCTGCAAAAAAAACAATGCAGAAAGAGCAGGAAGGAGGCATACAGGAGAAAAAAGGAGGCACGGAAAGTTTGCAAGAGAGAATTGCTGACTAGAAGACATCGCTTTAGCTATTATGATTAGTTTTTAGCAGAAATTCACAAGAAAGATGCAAGAGGGCACTAAATGAATTCTTACTCCTTACTTATTGCTCCAAAAAAAAGTGGTAAAAAAAAGTTAAACTATTCATGAGAATGACTTACGCATTGTTCACGTGGCTTTCACGGCTAGTTCATAGAAATTATGCGTGACACAGATTTTTTACTTTTCTAAATGTTCTTTGCACACTGGCACGCAGACCCGCAAGTTTACACATCCGTCACACCTGTTTACCACAAATGTGCTCGTTGTTGCGTCATCGGCATGCAAAATTTCCTACGACTGCTGGGACAAAATGCGTGTAAAAGTGTAAACTGGGTTAACAGTTTTTTTTTAATCAAAAATAATTGACAAGAGGTTTTGCCTACATCTGTGACTACCTTTAGCCAAGTCTGTAGGCAGGAAAGGTCTGTCAACCTATCAATAAATTCCACTTGAGCGTTCAGACTGCAAGAGATGAGATGCAGATCGGATTTATATCGACTGGCGTAGTTTATTGCGCAAGACTTCGATAATGGTACTCACTCATTTAGCCAAAAGTTCTTCCTACCCGAAAATGATTTTTATAAGGTGTTCGTGAAGCGGTTCCCGATACTGAAATGTCGATATCCCCGATACCAGCTCTTCATGCGCTAAAGCCCATTCTGTAATCAAAATAGTGATACTTTTTGATACTTCAGATATCTAATTTTGTACTTTTGTTTTTTCTGATGTTGTATATTAGCTTAGCTATATTGTAAATCATCCCACTACCTATGTACTTCACGGGTCAATAAAAATCAATATATGACTATGATGTTTTGTATTCCTAATGCTACGATTTGGAATACTGTACACTACGTTTTAAAATTGACCACACACTTTGGACAAATTTGCACACAGTATTGAATCGGTATCGCCGATAGCAGCCCGAATTTTACCCAGTATCGAATCAGAAATAAAATCAATGATATCCTCTTTAGGGTCGCGGGTATGCTGGAGCCTATCCCAGCTGCCTTTGGGCGAGAGGCCGGTACACCCTGGACTGGTCGCCGGCCAATCACAACAACCAGTCACACTCCCATTCCCACCATAATGGACAATTTAGATCGGCCAATGAAGCTAACATGCATGTTTTTGGAATGTGGGAGGAAAGCGGAGTACCCGGAGAAAACCCACACACACACGCACGGGGAGAACATGCAAACTCCACACAGAGATGCCCGACGGAGATTCAAACCTAGAACCTTCTGACTGTGAGGCCAACGTGCTACCCACTCAGTCACCGTGCGGCCTAATGTGAACCATCACATAAAAAAATCAGATTTGAAACAAAAAATACGAATTGGGAAGCCTACCCTGCAGTGTGAACGTAGCCATAGTTTTTGTAAATTCAGCTATTTTTACTTAAGAAAATGTGAAAACGACTAGAATCATACAGAAAATAGGTGTATGATACAGTTCAGTGGACAAAAAATGACATTTACTTTACATTGATTTGTTTTTGCCTCCCCTGACCACTTTTGTGTAGTTTTACAGTAAAAGTCAAAGATTTCTTCAGTATAGACAGTAGGAGGCTTTGCTGCAAATGAAATATCATATCTTTTGTTTAGTTGGGAACAATGGTAACGAGATGCCCACACAAACAAGGCGACATCACACGCGAGAGCAAAAACAGCACGACTCCCCGGCGTACTCCCAGCCCAGAATAGCACTCGGGTTTCCGGGAAAGCGACGAGTTTAGAGGAGACATTTCAAGCTCAATCTCACCACAAGGTCACCGGCCCGAGGCCGCGCCGGCCGACGAGGCAGCGACGGCGTCGCTCCATTTCCCGGCCCCATTGAACTGACTGATGCTTCCTGACATGTCGGAGCGATGCGGACAGCTGGCCTGCGGGCGGCTGCAATTAAAAGCCGGACTTACTGCGGCGGGCGAACCGATACGAGGATGCCGATCGATAACCTGTACCGGGAACTCTGAAGTTACTCTGAGTTTGTGGGGAAAAAAAAGCACCCAAGCAAACCAATCTTCAATGCCGTTGTGGAAAGTTCTAGATAGTTGCTTTTACATTGAATCTAAAAATGATGGAACATCAAATTTGCGTTAGAAAAACTGCACGCGAGAAAACCATGAATGGTGAAAGATGAGATTACTTCCAAAGCGGACATTTTTTCGGCCCTGCTCGTGGACCCGGTGGTTGGAGACCCTTGCCCTGTAAGGCGGTAATGAAGCAAAAGCAGCAGATCTATGAGTGACACGCCAGCGCACTATTTCACAGCCTCTCCGACAGGTCCATTTCCTCGCAACGGGCACGTGATCGGTCCTCGGCGCCTATATAGCTGCCAGGGCTGCCTAGCGTCAGCCCCATGAAGCTGATTTATGGGTAAGATGCGTGCCGTTACACACGCCCTCCAGGGGTGTGGGGGTTGAGGGGATCGGATTTTGTCCGGCGCAATTAAACGGTCAGGAAGCGGGCTCGCAACTGCAATATGATGAACTATGAGGATGTTTCCCGTGCAGGTTTGCGAGGATGAACAGGGGAGCAGACGCACGCAGAGTCGGTTGCAAGGGAAAGCGGGCAAGCAAATTTAGGCCACGTAGACCTCGGGGTTGCCCGGTTATCAATTTCTCCCCACAGTGTCAGAAATGGCAGCACAGGGTGACATGGAAAGGTCCTACGGTTCAGCTGCCTGAAAATATCAGCCGGATGCATCCGACGGAGAGAGGTGGGGGTGGGGGGTGGAATGACCAAAAAATGAGCCTCAAAAAGAAACATGGAAGCGTGCCCGTCGTCCGCCTCCTCCATCCATCACTCGTGCCTGATACTTAATTTAATTCGATTGATTAGGCTGTGGGGCCGCACGGTGGCTGAGTGGTTACCACATTGGAGATCTGGAAGACCTGGGTTCAAATCTCCGTTGGGCATCTCTGTGTGGAGTTTGCATGTTCTCCCCGTGCGTGTGTGGGTTTTCTCCGGGTACTCCGCTTTCCTCCCACATTCCAAAAACATGCATGTTAGCTTCATTGGCCACCCAAATTCTCCATAGGTATGAATGTGAGTGTGAATGTTTGTTTGTCTATATGTGCCCTGCGATTGACTGGCGACCAGTCCAGGGTGTACCCCGCCTCTCG
The DNA here is from genome assembly GCA_024372805.1 of Oostethus manadensis. Lineage (NCBI taxonomy): Eukaryota > Metazoa > Chordata > Actinopteri > Syngnathiformes > Syngnathidae > Oostethus > Oostethus manadensis. Next base: position 63,297 of record QODF01000219.1, on the reverse strand, counting down.
CCCAAACCCAGCTGGGATAGGCTCCAGCATCCCCGTGACCCTAATGAGGATAAGCAGTACAGAAAATGCAAGAATGAATGATTAGGCTGTTCTCCCTACAAAGGCCTCCAACCACATTTACTGCATATACACACCATAACCATGCAGTAACAGGTCATATAATACTCGTGTAGTACTTTGGTCATTCCAAGCAATCTCTTTCCCGAGGGCATTGATTTCACGTGGTGCAGAACGACCCGCGCAACATCCATCGACAAAAACAGCACAGAGAGCGCGTTCTGTGTTTGCCGCCGCCGATCGTGGCGGGTTTTGTGAAGCCAGAACTTCTAATACTGTATATGGACGATGAGCTACAGGGGAGGAGGACACTGCTCCAAAGGACTGCGTCACAAGCAGTGAAGAATTTTTTTTTCAACCTGTGCAAAATGAATGCCTCGGACGAGTTAGACCCGGCAGACATTAGTCATAGAGTATGTCACCGTGACAGGGATTTTGGTACTTGGAGCACAGCTGTATAGTTTTATAGTAAGCATAGTCCATCTGGTTGTTCTTTACAATGACAATGTTAGATTGGTTGCTTTGCAGGTCACTGCATGTAAATGTAGCGCTCTTGGTGGTTTTTTGTGTTTTTTTGCTCAATAGGTACAGTATATAGGTGTATCCCAGTTACATACAGAAGTGAAAAACTACCAGCACAGAAAATGCACAGAAAAGAGAAGGACTTTTTCTCAGAATTAAATATTAATGATAAGAAATTATCATTATTATTTTCACGATACAATATTGACAATTTTATATATTATTATCGTTATATACTGCACCTTATTCTGATACCTGTATTAGGGCTGGGTGATATGAAGTTTTACCTCAACAATGATAAATGCACGAGAAATCCCCAAACGCTATAAATCCAATATTATATACTTTGCTTCCTTTGGGCCGCACTGTGGTCGAGTGGTTAGCATGTTGGCCACACAGTCAGGAGACCGGGTCCCCACGTTCCAAAGACGTGCATGTTAATTGGCAACTCTAAATTGTCCATAGGTTTGAATGTGAGTGTGAGCGGTTGTTTGTCTGCCCTGCGATTGGCTGACGACCAGTCCGGGGTGTACCCTGCCTCCCGCCCAAAGTCAGCTGGGATAGGCTCCATCACACCCCTTGAATGGATGGATGTTTTGTTTCCAAATTTCGTTTTTTTGTTTACACCCTTTAGAATTCAGGAGGACAACACCAGCGAGTACCCCGATATCAACTTATGTTGGACGACGTGGGGCAAAACACTACGCGGTGAAAATATACTCATTTAGCCCGAGTTGCACACACACACGCACGCACACACACACACACCAGCATGCTAAACTGAGCTAACCCGGCCGGTTTGCATTTCCATACATCAGAGGAGGCACTGTTTTAATCCTAATAATGATAATAATTATTGATAATGATTATAGTAACAATAGCAATTACTTTTTCTAGTGTTGTTGTGATAAAATGTATTTACATAATATTAAAATAATACCTTATTATTATTATTATAAATGTTATGTCAATGATGATAATAATAGCAACAGAAACAAAGCCCTATTAATATAGTTTTTTTTATGATCATAAATGTCTGGTATTTGTTGCCGACAGGGTTTCACCTTTAACTGTAATGTTTTATTCAGCATCTCATAAAAGGAATTGCTGTTAGATGCTCTTTTTCCTCCTTGCTCATCACACAGAGTGGAAAATAAACCTCACCTTGCAGCGGTTGTAAAAGCTGAGCCGTGTACTGTTAGCCCGTTCCATTACAAACAAAAACAATTTCTGTGCTTAATTAAGATTATGAGCCAGCGCACATGAAATTCATTGAGTCTCTGCCGGTTGCCTGGCAACTGCTTCCAGCCAGGAAGTGCAACTCCCCATTAGAAGGTGGACTTGACTTTCCTCCGTCGTACTTGACGTGTCGATGGAGGATGTAGTTGAGGTTGTGCAACACGGTGATTGAATCAAGCACGTTTTACCTCAGAAGGCCTCCAAATTCAGTTGGGGCGGATAAAACCGTCGCTACCGTCTTGTACACGTTCAACGTGACCAAGACTCCCGTTTGCTCACCACCAGCCATCACTGTCAGTGCGCCACGACAGTCGGGTCCATGCGAGTAATGCGGTCCTTCCCTCCGGTCACAATCAGTGCACTCTCTCGCTTGATCCGAACGTGTTAGCGTCACCTTGCGCAAACACCGAGGACGGCGAAAGAGAGAAAAAAAGTGAAGTATCAATGTAAAGTAGATACACAATTGCCAAAGTGCTACATAATGTTTGAAATCAACTTAATTGTTGGAAGTGCGACACACCAATGCAACTCAAAGTCATGCTATATTAGTTCTTGTGCAGCCCACCACCCGATGTAACCCCTGCGGCACGGAGCGGCCGATGTGCGGGACAAAGCCCAGCGTTTATTCAATGACCGTCCAGTTTTGTGCACCGGAACAACCCGCTCTACGCTTCCCCATGGAACTCAGCAGACGCTGAGGGTCCGACTGTGTAAAAAGTCCAGGGTACTGCAGGGATGAATGATGAGGAAGTGTGTCAGCTCCCTTTGAAGGTACTCTAGCGTATATTTAGTCAAAGGATGTACACACAGCAGTACATATTTCACCACTTTAGATCGCATTTTAGAGAAAGCTGAGCTTCCCTTGCAGTCTTAGAGCAATTGCCACTGTTCTCCTTACAGTTTGTGTGGAAGTGGTACATACTGGGTTCGTACTTTGTCCTTCTTCCCCACTCCGTTTGAAACTCTTTAAGTTCAGAACAAATAACCCGGAGGCCAACTAGTAGCTTGATAAATGTTATGAGCGGCGGTCGTCTCTTTTGACCCTGCCACCTAGACTGGACTGCCAACATGGATGCTCTGTGCAGGAAAGGACAGAGCCGTACGTACTTCCTAGACCGGTGACCTGCGACAAAGGAGGGCCGGCTGTACTCCTTAGAAACGCACCAACAAGCTCCTAAAAAAACAAAACAACCAAGGTTTTATAGTGCATGCAGTTTTCTAAGAAGAGACTATTATGAATTGTACTACTACTTGGAAAGACCACAATAACTCCTCGGAGAAGGTCTACGAGGGAAAAAAGCAAGGAATAAACACATTAGAAGTCTTTTATAGTCCGGCTTTGATTCTATAGAAAGTACATTCAGTGAATTTTGTCGAGCTTGAACAACACCAGCGAAACAACACAAACATGATGCACTTCTCACACGTGGACATTTTTAAACAATCGCTGCCCAGACTGCAAAATGGTATCAGTCGCATTTTAAAAACCCGCAAAAAAGCAGCAGACCTGATTTGGGTCACCTACCAAAATAAAGTGCACTGCAACCGAAAACAGTTGGTGGTGCAATGCCGTGAGCTCCGTCATTGTCCTCGTAGCAGCTGTGCTCTCTTCACTGCTCGGAAGCCGCCCTTAATGTAGAAGACGTTTATTCAAGTGCACCATGACTATGCTTATTTTATACTAAAACTGAGGAAGTAGACTTTTTATAAACTACATTTTATATACTTAAGAATAGTACAGTGAGGTGTAACTGGCTTATACTAAAAAGTATAAGCAAAGTACATTATTACTAAGACCTACACTAATAGTTGAGTACTAAAACTTTCTGCCCCAAAGTATGCTTGGTATATCTTGCTCCCAGTGCAAAATAAGGACGACTCATTAACTTCATTTTTGTATATAACTTTTCGTTTTCATTTTCACCAGTAAGCACTCGATTCCACATGTCTTTGCTTTTCAAACGCTCGGAAACATATCCAACGTGTTTCCAACATTCCGTCTTGCTTTGTTGTAAATGCGTCACACTGCTGTGTAGAATAAGTGAACTTCAAGAATACTTGAAGGAGTACAAGTATATGAAGCGTAAGCTCCAAGTCAAACGCCAAGCAAACCTAAAGTACAGTAAATACAATAACAAGTCAACTGGTAAAATAACCAACGTTTATAAACAATTTGGCCAACATGCTAACCACCAGGCCACCGTGCAGCATGTTCAGCTGTTTGCAGTATTAAATTACCGCCATATTTTGCCATTTATACCTTAGACAGTTGTTCTCTGCCATTCCGACTTTCACGCCTTCACTCCGTCATGCTTTTTCCTTATACATGAATTCCGATTCCTCCCTGTTTATGCATATTTGAGCACATTGTAGGTGGTCTCGGCCTAAACTATGCAATTTCAACAATGCAAATTGCTACAACACAAACAATCGGCAATCACCAAGACAACGGCCCGGGCACACGTGCACCATCACCCCTGAGCAAGTCGCAGTACGTCGACACGTTAGTGTGTGTGATTAAAATGTACAAGCACACATTATTACTACATACGTGTGTAGTAGACCAAAAAATGAAACAAACCATAGTCTACATTACGTCCCAATTTCCCTTATCATGGCTACTACATTGGGCAAGAGGAGTGTAAAGGTGTCTGAGGACGTGCTATAGTCGGGTCTGGAGGGCTGTAACAATGTGAAAACCCGTATTTAGAAGGTCATCAACAGGTTTTCCATGCTCTAACTATGAAAATATGCCACTTATAAAGAAAGAATCCTACTTTGAGGAAATTCCCGTATGACGGGCGGGCCTGGAACCGTTTTTGCGTTATTTCTAACCCATCTTTACCATGTACTTTATCACATAAAACTGCAGTACTCCTACATTTTTTACAGCCGCAATAATAAACCACATTATTTCCCCCCAAAGCCGCGGTATTTTGTAAGCTGCGGGGAAACTCTTTCAAAAGGCACCCGTGGTGTGCCGATGGGACTAGCGCGGGTGCAAACGCGGAGACGGGGGTTACCGTGGCAACCGGAGAACGCGCAGGTAGTTTCACTCGGACGGAGACACTAATCACGTTTATAGGTGCACGTGCAACATGAGAAACATTTCTTTACCATGAATGAGTTTACTTGGAACGTCTTCCAGTGGATGGCTGCATCCGTCCGTGATGGGGAGCCATTTCACAGATGTTGCATCCACGCTAAGTAGATGCCTGACGGAGCTTGGAGGCATCCATCTTCATAACAGCACATTAGGGAATGACGGATAATCGCACCGTGGGATTTACTGGCGGAGGTGTTGCCCTCTACGGGAATCGTAATAATAACACCAATAATAAAAGACGTGGCATCATTGTGAACTCTCGCTGCCTGCGGGCAATCCCTCGATAGTTGCTCGTTTGGTAGCTCCCAGGCTTGTGTCAGACTGTGTAGGTGTGTGTGAATGAAAATAGCGTCTCTCAGATCCATCTCAGGTTAATTTAGGACTCGTGTCGGCTAATTGGTTTTAAAAAGAAGCCGTCTCTGGCACGGGCGTGTGCAATTAGCGGCGCGCGGTAAGTGTCTCGTCCTGTCATCGGCGGCCAAACAACAGCAGATGAGCGGGGAGGCTGCCAGTTCCATCGGAAACGCTCAAGTCAGAATGTTTCCAAAAAATACAAATCTAGAGAAAAATGGTCTCCCGTGGGTGGGATGCACGTCTCTGACGCGCGAGGTTCACGGTTTGCAAATGACTCCTGCCATACTACCCCTGATTTTCTTGCATGTTTCTTGCATGTTGCATGTCACACTTTCATGTTTCAGTCCGTGAAAACACAACTGAACGCCAAAGGCAATGGTTTTGTGTGTGTGTGTGTGTGTGTGTGTCTTGTCCTGCGTCATAACAGCTGAATGGGAGTCAAAAGTGCTGAGCAAAATTGCTTTGCCAGGGGAAACTTCATCATCTAAAAGAGGCTCCCTTGACATTTGACTGGGTTTATTTTGGATTTTGTTGAACCAAATTTCAATGCCGGACCTGACGTGCAAAGGGGTGGGGTGGGGGGGATATAAGAAATGGTGCAGAAGACCGGAGGCGGGCCAGCTACGGGCAAGCCCCCGGGCCCCTGGGCCCAGAAGCCCCCCCCCCAAAAAAAAGAGGGGTCATACCCCGCACCCCGGGAGATCAAGGCCATCGCCCACCCTTACGCCAGAGGCAGGCGCCCCCCCCCCCAACCGAACCCCCTCTACCCCCAGTGCTCAGACCCACATACCCAACCTTGTTCTCCCAAAATGCAATTTTTAAGTGAAATGTTTTTATTTTTAAGGGAGGAAAAAAATCCAAATCTTTGTGGGACTGTGTGAAATAGTGATTGCATCCCCTGTAAAAACATAATTCAACTAAGATTATTCATATGTATCAGTCGGGAAAAGGTTTCAAAGTCCTTTTTAAAGCTTTGGGAGAGTGAGAGCCATTATTAACAAATGGCAAAAACATGAAACAGTGGTGAACCTTCCCAGGAGTGGCCGACCAGCCAAAATTACTCCGAGAGCACCACGACGACTCATCCGAGTCCCCACAACAACATCAGAAGAACTGCAGGCCTCAGTTCCCTCAATTAAGGTCAGTGTTCATGTTTCCACCATAACGAATACACGAGGCAAAATCGACCTGCATGGCAGCGTTCCAAGACCAAAAACACTTCTGAAACAAAACCCATTGAGACGTGCCTCAATTTTGCCAAAAACCATCATGATGATCCCGCAAAAACTTTGGGAAAATACTCTGTGGTCTGACAAAAATAATGTGGAACTTTTTGGAAGGTGTGTGTCCCACTACATCTGGGCGTAAAAATAACACCGCATTTCAGAAAAAGAACATTATAGCAACAGTCGAATATGGTGGTGGTAGTGTGATGGTCTGGGGCTGTTTTGTTGCTTCAGGACCTTGAAGACTTCCTGTGATAGCTGGAACTATAAATTCTGATTTCTACTCAAAAATCCTGAAGGAGAACGTCCGGTCATCCGTTGGTAACCTCAAGCTGAAACTAACTTGAATTCTGCAGCAGGACAATGATCCAAAACACACCAGCAATTCACGTCTGAATGGATAAAGAAAAACAAAATGAATACTTTGGAGTGGCCTACTCAAAGTCCTGACCTGAATCCCATTGAGATGCTGTGGCATGACCTTAAAAAGGCGCTTCACGCTGGAAAAGCCTCCAATGTGGCTGAATGACAACAATTCTGCAAAGATGAGTGGTCCAAAATTCCTCCACAGTGCTGTAAGAGTAACTCATTGCACGTTATGGCAAACGCTTGATTGCAGTTGTTGCTGCTAAAGGTGGCCCAACCTGCTATTAGGTTTAGGTTCAAATCTCTTTACAATAGCTTTGTAATTGTTTTTCCTTAATTATAAAACGTTTATTTTAAAAACTGCATTTTAGTTTACAGTTGTGTTGTCATTGATTCATATTTACATTTGTTTGTTGATCTAAACATGTAAGTGTGACAAACATGCAAAAAATAAGAAATCAAAGTTTTTCACACCACTGTATAAACAGGGTATTTTCAAAAAATGTACACTGGATATACACACTTGAAATAATCGTAAACTCAGTGTTTATTATATTTGTTTAGTTTTCAACATGTAAAATAATTTTTCATTCTATTGTTTGTCACCGCCTGTTCTCAAACTGATGGCCGTTCCGGTCCAGACGCGGCTGGCAGCGCGAAGCGATGGAATAGCACACATCATGAAACAGTTCTCTTGGTTTTTGCTCAATTCAGTGACTGATGCAGGTCTCATTGCGTAGACTTGGTCTTTTAGGTATGCCCTTGAAAAGAAGTCTAGTGGTGCCAGGTCGGGGGAACGTGGAGGGTATTAGTACTCCCATCAAAAAGCTTGGGTCATACTGAGGATTTTTCCATGTTACAGTAAGCCTTCATCTCCAACCATTTCCAGCTACAACCTTATGAAATACAGTAGTAATACCAAAACAGGGGAAAAAACTGTAGCGCCTAAAGGGTTAAATTCCTACTCATTCCTCACTCTTCCTTGGCGATGTAGTCCATGACTACGGTACTTGACTACTTCTCTGATAGCAATGCAGTCGAAAGAACCGAGGCGGAAATTTTAAGAGAAGAAATGGCAAGTGTTAGAATTCTATGTAATTCAAAAATGTTTGTCTAGGCCTGAGTCTATAACCAGAGTCTGGATCCAGACACTTTCATAGGCTCTGTTTGAGCTGGCTTTTTAAGTTCTTCGGAACTTGGGGAAGGTTTTTTTTTTTTTTTTTTTTAAATGCCCGCTTATCTATTGGAGAGAAGTATCACCATGCTCTTATTTCCATAACTCCAGGGTTGGTAGGCCCTGAGAAAAAATTAGATAAAGCTTATCCTGTCTGGGGACATGAGGAACGCGCAGAAGTCGGACAGATAGCGCCATGATCATGTTGGAAGAAGAACTGTAAGTGAAGATTAGAGGCCCTTTTCATTGGGGGAAAAAACTGTAAGCAAAGACTCTTTTCTTGTGGCTGAGAGAGGCACTTTTTCCTGCCTCTCCTTGGGATGGATGTCTTGATCAGCGAGAGGGGAGGAACAGAAGGTTGGCTAAACAGCGTGTACAGCTGGTATAATCAGTCCAATCGTTGGCTTTATTACTCATCTAAGGAAACGTATCATTGAGTCGCCTTGAGTGAGCAGAGACACGGACTAATTCATTTGGATGCAAATGGTGACGGCTGCCGAGGAGCTGACTGGAAAACCCACGGTGAACGTTTCATATTCGGGACTCCTAGGTCCAAATATTGTGCTTCAATTATCTAGCGATGGTGTAAACAGTCTCTAATCTGGCTAATGATTTGGTTGTTGTTGGTTTTTTTAATAAAAGCTGAATTATAAAATACATTTTTGAGTTTGCATGTTCTCCCCGTGCATGCGTGGGTTTTCTCCGGGTACTCCGGTTTCCTCCCACATTCCAAAAACATGCATGTTAGCTTCATTGGCCGCTCTAAATTGTCCGTTAGAATGTGAATGTTTGTGTGACTGTTTGTTTGTCTATATGTGCCCTGCGATTGGCTGGCGACCAGTCCAGGGTGTACCCCGCCTCTCGCCCAAAGTCTGCTGGGATAGGCTCCAGCATCCCCGTGACCCTAATGAGGATAAGCGGTATAGAAAATGAATGGATGGATGATACTATACAAGTACACACAGTATATCACACCAATTTTCAATACATTGATAATATTTTCCTTTATGTTACAATTATTATTGGACATATACACTAGATCATGTTTTAGTTTACATCCCTATTAATATATGATTACCACTTAAAGGAACAGTGTCCAAAGTGCGGCCTGAGGGCGATTTGCAGCCCGTGGTGCAGCTTTTATTGTCCCATGGCACATTCTAGAAATAAAGCTAAAAAAAAAAAAAAAGCCGGCAAAAATGCACAAAATGTAAAGAGAAAAGACCAAATTGTTGGTAGAATTAACAAATAATAACAAAAAAGCATAAGTACACATTTTTTAACCTTTTGGCATTTAATAACTATATAAAAAATAAAAATGTGTCCCCGCATCCTTTGAGTTGTCCAAAAATGTGACATGTGTGGAAAAAAAAAAACTTAAAAGGTAGTAACCAGGGGAAGGGGAAGCCATTAACCATAAGTGTGGCGCGTCCCTTTACTTTTGCCTATGCAATGTAATCCTGACAGGGTGCCCTGGTGTTGTGGAAAAGCAGGACAGAAGGAGCTTCTGGCGTCATTAACGGAGGTCCTGATTCATGGCCGACCCAAAGCCCCAACTGTGAAGTTCACTTTCCGATATAAAAGCACCCGGGGTTCATTTTCGCCCATACTTTAGTTAAAGTGTAAATATTGTGACTTTTCCAATCAGCACTTTTGGAGGCAAGCGCAGGGGGGTAGGGGGGGGGGGGTGGTTACCGCGGTAGGCGTGTTCGACAGGGAGGGGGATGAAAGAGCCTTGCATCAGTTCCCGTCGACCTCTTCGTTGTTTGCAACGGGCTCCATGTAATCCATCATGGAGACATTAATTATGTAGCGGGCTCTTTCAGGACAAAGACTCTAATGAAGAGCCTGTCAGCACGGGCCGCTCCGGAAAGCAGACGGAGGGAGACGGGAGGGTTACCTGAGCGGCGCTTGCAACCCCCCCACCCCCCCCCATGTTTGGATGTGATCTTGAGGAGATAGAAGTGCTCAGTGTCATTTAGGAAGGCGGTGTTGTGATAATGCTTGCTCTCGGGAGGATAGGCAAAGGGCGATGTGTCTTGCTTGAAATGAGGAACAACACTACCATGCATGATATCACTCTTGCTGATATCATGATATCTCTATGCTCTTACATGGGGAAAAAAGATTTTTCCCCACCCGAAAATAAGACAACCCTAAATACACAGTCAGACTGTATATGTAAGTCTTCCTGCTCCACCGGACGCTAGAGACCAAATGTTAAATCTTCATATACGGTTAAATGTTTGCAGTTCCTATGCGATCCTACGTCGTCAAAAGCCCCCACCAATCCATCATTTCTATTCCAATGTAGGACTAAAGCACAAGTAATCCAGACCCTGCAGAAGCGTGCACAGACAGACAAGACAAGCTCGCTCCCAGCCAACTACAACCAATGAGTACCCAAGCCGGGTGGCAGTGCCGCCGCCGGTCCGCTCTCGCTTTCAGCTGGACATCTTACAGCAGTCGCCAGCCCGGGAGGCGGGCAGAGACGGCTCAAGGTGTGACACGGCAGTCGTGACCGAGGTGGAGCGGGCCCGTTGTTTCACGGCTAATTACCGCTGCCTCCTGGCTCTTATCCTACCCACATTTCTCTCTCTACTCCATCTACCCCCGCTCCCTCTGCTGCCGACCACTGAAAAACCTATCATTAATGACAGAAGAAGCTTAGCCAATTTATCTTCAGGCAAACCCTTTCAGAATTTGCTCTCCTTGTGTCCCTGCAGTGGGATCACAGGACCACCCGGAACAAAGGTCACCTCACTTTCCATTCATTTCATTTCATTCCACACCCACACGGTTTGATCTGCTATCGCTGGAAAGCTGTGCCCCAGTTTGATAGTACACAAAGAGCCTCCATTACAAGTGTGGCCAGGGGGCCATGTGCAGCCTGCAGTACATTCTCTACGTATAAAACAAAACAATAAACCACAATAGCAAAATGGAAGAAAATCTTACAACACTGTAGAATAAAATAGCATCATTTTACTGGAACAAGCATAAAGTCAAATATCATTGGAAAAAGTTGTAATTCCAAGAAAAACATGAGTTAGAAAAAACAAACAACAAATCATTTTACTAAAATAATGTCCAAATATTACGAGAAAAAGTTGGAATTGCAAAGGAATAAACACGTAAAAAAAATTGTCATTTTAGTAGCATATCTTTGAAGTTTTAAAGGGTTTTTAAATTTCATGAAAAAAAACTCAAACAAAGCTGTAGTTGTAGAAATTCAAGTGGTGGAAAAAGTTGTAATATTATGGGAATAAAGTCAAAATATGATGTGGACCTTCAAAAAAAGAAACACTTCTGTAGATTATTTAAGAAGAAAACTGACACTTTAAAAAAAAAACATGGGCTAAATTTAAAATAATATTTCTCACCTATGCCACAAAGCTCAGATGCAATTTTTTTTATAAATATATATGACTTAGCATAACGTACCTACACGTCTTGCCTTACAGTGCCAAAGTAGTGCCCCAGTGGCGCTTGTACCCTTTCATTTCATATCCAGTCATCACCATGTGGCCCTTGCTGCAAAAAGTTTGTATAGATAAAGCTAATACAGTGCAACCTCAGTTTTTCTCATTCATCTATGGGTTTTTATTAATATATTATTAATCTCATTAATCTGTTCCAAAATGTCAGATGAAAGCAGAAACGTACAAAAAGTCACGGTGGCTGGTTTTGCAGCCATAACAAACCAAAAAACACTCTAAATAAATCGCAGTGCGCTTGGGGGAGAAAGGAGACAGACACTGAGTTAGTCATCATTCTGTGTGCAGTCTGGGAACAAATAAACCACACACAAGAACGATGATTAACCCTGGATTTCCCTGGTTGGAATCTGTCCATAGTCTCCCAGCTCTAAACGAACAGCAATCATTCCTTCACAGAGACGGAGCCACCAACACGTGCATGCCGAGTTTGGGCACAGAAATACCGAGACGGTGTACAAAAAACACACGTAGTTTTGGCGATAGTTTATCTTTGAATTTGGGACGCAAAGCGAGGTTCCCTTGTGGTTGATTTGCTTGAACTGAAAAAGAGGTACAAGGAGCAGATCTTGTTTAACGCGACCCCTTCCCGGTGTCTGCGTTTAACATGTACTCTTCCATTTCCTTACAGGTAGATGTATAGCAACAAGATCATTTCCTGCGGAATATTTTCAGCGACTTAATAGAGGCTACAAACTACAAGGCTTGTAAAAAAATTAATCCATAAATTTTAAAAATGGGCAGAAATATGGGAATAAACACAGCTGCTTTTTTTTTTATTTTATTTTTTTACAAGACCTATGAAATGTGACTCTGCCAATATGGTGCTGTCCATAAAAAATATACTGAGTGAAATTAATATATGTAAATGATGGCTGAGAGTCACCTCAGGACACAGCGTTCTTCACGCTTTGGCATAATTGCGAGCTCTTAAATCTTTCATAGGCTTTATGGAGGTTGGAATGGTGACCTTGGGATAACGGCGTGCCAAGATTGGCCTGAAAGTATGACATTTTTGGATAAAAGTGAGCATTTAATTAAGGATTTTGCAAGTGATCAAGCTGGGTGCTCACTGGGGAGCAATCCTGCCGAGGGATGAGGAGGTGCCAGGAGGAACATGCAAGATGTGTGCGGAAGAAAGGTGATCATTTGGAGCACATTAGGGGGATGAGCATTGGGTCTGTTGTGATACGAGGCGGAATGCGGCGGTCTTAGAGCAGCTGGAGCATCTGTGAGCAGAAGAAGCGGCAGCTGTCTTTGCCACTTTGCCCTTTGTACATCCTTCACCACAAGTGTCCCTCTGATGCCTTCAAGTCTGAGCGAAAACTCTCAAATGGGATTATTCTGCTACGTGAAAAAGCCATTAACCTACACGAGAGCACCAGAACAACACATTTTAAGCCCTTTCTCCACAAGGATGCAGGTAGGAGTTTAAGACTTGATGTGTTACACGTTGTTCTCTTTGGAGGAAGGAGTTTTACCCCTTTGTAGCTAAGAACATCCTACATGAGCACAAGACCTTTCGAGCAGATAACGTATCATGGGGATTGCACTGTATGAACAATTGCAGGGACTATGTCCCCCAAACCGCGGTGGGCCAAAGAAAAGGAAAGTCATCACCATGGAAGTGAAAACGAAAACACGCCAACCGAGATGCTCGACTGTCGCAACCGTCATTGGATGCTAATGAATGCAAGCGGGGTCATGGATTCTGTGTGCTGTTACGAGGAGATTTGGGAGGATACCCTTCCAGGTTAGCGTGGGACGATATTTTTAGACCGAGACCTGCAAGACAACCACAGGGATAAAAGGAAGGACTTGCTCTCTTTTATTTATTTCTTTTTTTTTACAATAATTTCATTGAATTACTCTATTTAATCTTTGTATTACTCAGTGGCGGGCAGTGCATTTGCTACCTAAGCCTTCAGTAGGCCGCCCGGGCACAGACTGGGCTACAATACTGAGAGTAATTATGTGCCACGGCGGGGTTTCCAACCCCGGTACCCGTTTTTGTGTAATTTTACAGCTGCAATTTTAGAAAAATGAGACAAAGGTCACAATTTTATGAGAAAAAACTCATAATATTATATGGAAAAAGAATTTAGTAAAAGGATTTTTTAAAATACTTTAAATAATAAATAAATAAACAAAAATATGTTTAGCATTATTTAGTAGAGTTGAAAATTGAAAAACAAAAAAGTATTTCTTTTTTATTAGAGTCGGAATTTTATGAAAAACACAAGAAAATAAAGTTGTCAATTTTGGAAAATTATGAGAATAAAGTCATCATATCACAAAACTACAATTATTTATGAAGAAAACGTACATATTTGGGAAAAAAGGCAAAAAGAAGTCCATACCAAATGTTACGCTTTTCGGCCTATGTCCCGCCACCATGCAGGGGTTTACAGAGAGGGGAACTCCAACAAAGGCTAATAGAAAATCCGGCCCCATTGCTAATGGCGTGTATGTGACAGGGACAGTCTTTTGCTCGTTGGAAGCATTAGCGGACCTTCCTTCCCGGGCGCATTGATTTCACCAGAAAGGAACGCTACACCTAGCGTTCCCTTCCCAAACCTAAAAACACAGCAGAAGTGGCGGCGGTTACCTTTTGCTAGTGGGCTGCGGCCTCGTGAGTGACTGTGTGGTGAGGCTAGCCGGTGTGATGTGGCGGGGTGTCACTACGCCGGTAAAGTAGTTCTTGGGTGTGAATAACAATAATAACAATGTCACTATTCTTGGCAAGGTTTATTCAGAAGGCTTTATAAAAGTGTTCCCCTGTTACGTGCATCCTTAGCGGCATCTTTTGTAGCTGTTTTTATATCTTTATCATTAGGATGATGGGCAAAATTCCCCAAAAAGTGCAATTCTCCTTTAAACGAAGCATTGTTGTCCTGCAATCTTTGACTCGTGAAAACATTGATTTGATTTTGAAACTTTATTTATGACTATATTAGCCATTTGGTGAAATAAAAACGTGAAGATACAGCATGACAGAACCTTGCATTGACCTTATGAGGCTTTCTGAATACATGGCCGGCACTATAGTGCACATGGGTGTTGACTGTACACTTTTAAGGGCACAAAAGGGCTCCTCGTGGAGTGCTTCACAAAGCAGATTTATTTTGGCGGGGTGTAGAAAATTGGTGGCCCTCCTTTGTCTGGATGACACCTGCTGCTATAAGATCCGAATCACTGCAGCAGGAGTCACCAGGCCACTTTAAGAGTTGCTGGAAGCGGCACTGAAGAAGCACTCGAAGGGTGTCTTCCCTCCATAATGGGACACTTGGACATCTAAGTGGATGTTTTGGCAGGACGCTGGCTTTGCCGCGTGCCAACACGGCGGAAAGCCTTTTGCTGCGCACTCTTAAAATTGTTTTTTTTTAATCCAATAAGGCCATAACGTCTTTGAGCTCCTTTCTGGCCGCACAGTAAGATATTTGGGATGTCCCGATGTCGCCAGGCATGTTAACACAGCGACTAGCAGTGGCATTTAAGGGCGACGGAACGACTTGCTGCCTCTGCTCCCCTGGCCTCCCACCACGACTGTCACACCCAAAAGATTTGAGCAATGACCACAATCTTAACCTGCGAGAAAGCGGCTGAAATCCCCTCACTGAGCTTGTCCTCTTAACGAGCTCCTGTTCTGACTCACGCTGCACCTTTCACTGCAGCCTTTTTTTCCCTTGCAAGAAGCAGCAGCAATATTTTGCCATCGGCTACCTCGTTTACAGTCTAGTCCACTTCCTGACGGGGATATATACCCGTGCGATGCTCCATTTGGCTTTATGGTTATCAAATGAAGGGAAGCCGTCTAATGAGATCTGGATGCTTCAATCAATTAATTAAGAAGCCAATGAGTTCCACTACCAAAGGCTGCACTTTCAGAAATGAAGTGCTGGTGAAAAAAAGCATTGATTTCATCTGTTACCCATAGCCGAAATTGTAAACTACAAAATTGAAAAACAAAGGATGCACTCTGATTTTTCTATCAATTTTTACTTGTCTAATTTTGTAAAAACGCTAACGTCGTCCCCCGTTTGTAGCAGTTAATTCAATCCAGACCCAAACAAATGAATTTCTGCGATGCAAACTTTTATGCTAATAAATGGAATATATTTGTAGTTAGAGCACAGAAAACCTGTTCAACCTTCTGAATACGATTTTTAACACTATTAGAGCTCTGCAAACATGAAATAACACCCCTGTAGTCACTCTTGTTACAGTATTCATTGGACGCTGCAGTGTCTCTAGCAAGCCGGCAAAGCTAATGGCAATAGGAATCACGCCTTTTGCTGCAAACCTGCCGTTCCGAGAACCTCTTTGCACGCTGCTGTTCGTTTTTAAGGATCTACCACAAATATACTCTTTGCATGACAGGAGCGCTGATTTTGCAAATCTGCTGCTGCAAAAAAAGCTTTGAAATAATCATGAGGGGATTATACATTTATACGGTTTCACAGCTTTGGTGGCCCTCTCAGGGTAACCATACCTACCACATCCCAGCTATGGTTAAAGGATGGATAAGACGGAAAGTAAGGCCACCAGGAGCACTGCTGTCCACTGTGGGGGCGTCATCCACCTCCTCAGCTGCCCCTTTAAGTTCAGTCATGCTCCAGGACAGATGTTCAGGTGCATTTTGCTTCCAGGATTCATGTTCTGGTATGACAACATCCTCATTTACAACTGCAATTATGCTCATGTGCTGATATCTTTGGCTATATTTGGCCCTGCTTGTTCCTTCCTTCCCCCTGCGTGTGACTTTTAGAGCCAAAAAGTAGGCAACGCCAGGTGGGACTGCACCAGCACCATTTGGGGGGGGGGGTGAAAGTGAGTGGAATTGATTGGTAATTAATGGTGCACTGAAGCGCTTCTGATTCACTCGCAACCGAGAAAAACAGGAGTTCAGAACACGCAGATTGCTCTGAAGAAACGAATAATTGTTCTAAGCGCGCCGCACGTCAGCCCTTTCGAATCTTTTCTTGTTCCCGTTCGTGTCTTTCGGTGTCAACTTGCAGCGAGATCGCGAGCGCCTGTGAGCGCATGTGACCGACGGTCTTAAAAGTGTAATCATAACACGGGATTAGCTCTCCCTATGCCATGAATCAATACCCCCCCCCCCACCTTCTCTCCTGTTGGAATCTCATTTGAAAGCAATTAAAGTCGGAGGAATCAAAGCGTCCATTTCACGGTACACCCCGACTGTCAACGCGGCAGCGAGGGGGTCAGAGAGTGAGCGACGTAAAAGATGAAATGTATCAATAATACATCCGGGCAGAATGATTCAGCGGGGGCGTCTAAATGAGGCGTCGGTGCCTTGTCACATTAGGGAACAGGTGTGCTGCTGACGCCGCCGCGGAAGCTCCCATCCCGTGGCATACGGCCCGTATATTTGGCATGTCAAACCAGCAGGTGTTGTGTATAATTCATCCATGTTCCATTTTTCATGCTCAGGAGCCGACAGAAAGGGTGGAGGCTTGGGGGAGCGGGCCTTGTGTGCAAACACTCAGCATGGTGCACCACTTAAGGACGACTCTTTGTAGGTTATGGGATATGTCAAGCTTCAAAACGCCATACCGTTAGGAATGGAATATTTTCCACCCTGTCATGGACAAACACTGCAATATATTTACGCTTGTTCGCAACAAGGAGATGACGCGATCACAAGGCCTTTCACTTGGAACAGACTCTATTCTTGTGGATATCTCATACACACACACACATAGTTCCATTCTGAGCCACCTTCCTTTCACTCGGCTGAGACGTGCAGCCACCTAGCCAAGACTGGTAGAAACTAGAAACAGGTTTCCTCATTACTGGGGCCGCCTCCACTCTGGGCTTACTAGGAACAGGACCTCAGGGGTCCTTTTTTCATGGACAAAACAGCAAACAATTTTATCGTTTCAGCCTTTCATCTGCAGGAAAACAGCGTTCTTGATGCCCTAATGTTTTTGGAAAACTGCTTCCAGGGTGAGAAAATCACTCGGCTTGGCGTTTGTGTGTAAAAACGGGAACGGGTGCTTTACAAAATCGATGACATTACGTAACCGTCGCCGTCAGTTGACCAGAGGTGAGCTCCGACGGCTAGCCAACATAACATTTTTATATTTTGATGAGCATGACTCATTCGAGTCCACATTCTGCTTATATTTTGTGACCAGCAGAAGAAACTCCATATCCATGTTGTAGTCTCCAACATTTTTTTTTGTGTGAGCTTATTTTGCAGAATGAAAATGGCCGAGAGATACTCCTTTTAGTAACATTTATTTTCCTGGCTTTTTTGAACCCAAACAAACCGGACATGCTTGATTTAACAAGTGCTGATATACACGACTCACATTTTCGATTCCAGAATGCATTTTTTGTAGCGTTCTCACATTAGGACTGGAAACCTGAATGAAAAGCAGGCTTGCAGGCACGCGTGGTGCTGTGGGGCTCCTTGGTGTCCGGCAGGCCCCACATTGGTGACCCCTGGTCTAGACAAGCCTTGAAAAGCAGAAGATGATGGACCAAAGTGCATGTGTTTTTTTTCTTCTTCTATAGTTTGTGTGTCACGTGGTTCTGTCTGGGTGTTGTTTCCACCCAGTGATCCGTTCCCATTTGGATAAAAACATTTACCAATCTATCTTTTGTAGCCGGCGATCGGACCACCAAGGCCGCCACCCAGAACGCCGGGCCTCACGGGTGCAGGCCCGGCCGCTGGACACTCGTCACCCTACCCCACCTAAAGGCCTGGCTGCTCCGGTGACCCATGTCCTGGCGAAGAAAAACAAAGTCCATCGTTGTTTATCGTCATTGGGGTCTATTGAGCCGCTCTTTGTCTGGTCCCTCCTCTAGAAATTCTATGTCATGTGGGACCCTACGAGGGACTAACACCTTATAAAAATCCTTTTTGGATGAAAACAACTTTTGCCAACAAGCGTTTCACGATAAACTACACCTTTCCATAACCGCCTACCTTTAAAGACTCGGTAAGCACGGCAATACACGCCTTTCCGTGACGTATCTGCGGGATGTATACTGTATACATCCTGCAGTCGCATCGCATACATATCCCTGCCATGAAAAAATCAGATACAGCTCACATTTACACCAAGAACAATGAAAACCTTGGTTTGGTTCGTTCTCTCTGATTACCGGTGCGGTGCTATCTTGCATGCGAAGCAGCGCCAAAGGATCAAATGTCTGCTTGTGTGCATTTGAGATGATAAACACTGAACGGCACCTCCTTGCTGTCCAGAGACTGATTGGAGCAACCAGGAAGTCAGGGTCTTGTGCTGGTACAGTCGGAAATATTGACAATACACGGTTAAACGAGGTGATACATTTGGACCGGATGACACCGTGTCACCAGGAAGATAAACAAGACCACTGTCATCCATTCTTCATGTCTGCAGGAGAGATGGGTCAGTGTGATTGCGGGGCGGTGGCAATGAAGACAGATGGAAACTCGCAATATGTTTCTGCTGACAGGAACAAGCATACATGTCAGAGAGTGAAGTGTCGGGGGGGCGCAAAAGGCTGGGAGTACTTTCAAAGTTAGTGCAGACCTGCCAACCTGTACAAATTTATCGTACTCGACATGCAATTTGACTCTTGAATACGCTTGTATACTTCACAGCTCTCCATTTTGTTGCATTTTCCTGGTTTCAGTTTCAAGACAAATAAATGGATGTTATCATTTTCTCCATAGTATTTCAAATTGGAGGGGACACGTCTGGCATGACAAAAGCATGACAAAAAATAATTAGGAACCACGGCTTTAAGGCCGCACGGTGGTCGTGTGGGTAGCACGTTGGCCTCACAGTCAGGAGGTTCAGGGTTCGAATCTCCGTTGGGCATCTCTGTGTGGAGTTTGCATGTTCTCCCCGTGCGTGTGTGGGTTTTCTCCGGGTACTCCAGTTTCCTCCCACATTCCAAAAACATGCATGTTAGGTTAATTGGCCACTCTAAATTGTCCATTAGAGTGTGAATGTTTGTTTGTCTATATGTGCCCTGCGATCGACTGGCGACCAGTCCAGGGTGTACCCCGCCTCTCGCCCAAAGCCAGCTGGGATAGGCTCCAGCATCCCCGCGACCCTAATGAGGATAAGCGGCATAGAAAATGAATGACTGAATAAATGCTTTAAGGCTATAATATGAAAATGCCCTTGATCCGTTCCAGAAAGTCAGAGTCTAACTTAATCAATGTCGCATGTGAATGACAATGATAAGTTAACATTTAAGGTTACTTTTACCTTCAGTGAAGATGTTATTGTTGGCAAAGAGACAACAGCAGGGAGATCAACACAGACACCACCTTAGTGTTTTGCTATGAGTTATTTATTGGATTCAGTAGTGTTTCTCACTTTTAATCACGCCTGCAAAATTACCCAAAATGGAGCCAAAGAAAGGTGCAAGTGGCAGCATTTTGATTAAAAAAAAGGTGAGAAACACTAATGATTAAAAAAAAATAACACATGGCAAAACAGGAAGGTGGTCTCCATGTCCGTGTTGAAGATTCATCAATCTTGCTTAACTATATAGAGGGTGTTTACAGTGATTATAGCATTATAAGATTTGAGCAATTTGCCAATAACTTTTGAAGAGAAAAAAAAACACTAGACGAACTTGCAGAACAAGGACTTAAGCCTTAAGACGGTGGTTTTCAAACATGCCTCCCCCCCCCCGGCGGGGCCCGGCGTTATGACAGGGGGTGCGGGGGGGCTAACACAAACATGTTTCATTATTAACTAATATTTTGGGCGGTGTGCGCAGAAAATCATTTTATCTCCAAAAGGGGGGCGCTGCAAAAAAAGTTTGGGAACCACTGCTCCACTTAAGACATGGAGATTAAGACTGGTCCTCTTCAAAACATAGAAGGGTAAGTGTAAAACACTCTGAAGTCGCTTATCCTTCAATTATTGTTACAAATCAGCTTTTTAATGAACGTAAAGGGGTATAGGGGTTTATACTATGTTTCACATCCACCTCAACCCACAGTATTGCTGTCAAAAGATGTTTACATAACATTTATAATGTTTTGCAGCCTTTTCTCTACATAGTATAATGTATAAGAGACATTATGTAAACAAGACGTGACTCTGTTCTGCGGCAAATGTGACGTAGCGGTCGTCTTTTTTCCAGTGTACCGGGTGGAAGTGGAACCACAAAGTTTTGTTGTATACCATGTGCAGTGACAATAAACTTTAATGTATGTATCTGTAAATATATAAAATATGACACTGCAAAAGCAGACATCTTGTGTCCAATTAACAATATAACGTATATAAATGCAATACCGCTTAAATCTCTTCCAAGAACAGACGAGTAACTACAAGTATTACACAGTACACATGGCTGCAACAAAAATGCTGTGTTAGTTTGGGAAAGTAAACAATCCCTTAGTCCAAATACCATAACAATAGTAAATGTACAACAATTCCAGCTGAGCGTTTTCAACACTCCAGGTGCAACACAACAGAAAAGTCACCATACTCGCCTCTGCTGGTCTGGGTGGTCAAGCTTCGCAGCCTTCTTTAAATTAATCCAAAGACAATCCAAACTTTGCTTCTCTTGCGATGATTGTCAGGAAACATCTTCATCAGACTCCACAACCTCTCCATCATGTTCTTATCAAGATCACCGTCTCCACGATAAATCAATGTAAAGATTTTTGGCTGATTATTATCGATACAGGGTTACACCGGCGCATCCAAATCATTTGCTCCCAAACGGAATGTTCTGTCGCGTTGGTTTATTTTTCCCAACCCTACTAATTTGAAAATGAACGCAAACCAATGCAAAGTTTAGGCGTACATTTTTGACATTAAAGACAAACACACTAACCAGGCTGTACAGTAACCAAGACTCCGCTGTATTGTTCATTTAATGCAGGGGTGTTGAAAGTGCAGTCCGGGGGCCATTTTTATGCCACACCTTGTTTTTAATCGGCCCGGGGCATATTCTAAAAATAAAATGAGTTCATTACTAATGACGTGTCTTAATGGATGTTACACGATTTAGCAGTGTTGCGTGATACCTGCATCTGGATACTTTGTCATCTTTAGTGTAGAAAGTGTATCAATTTTTCCGTACACAGCCCTCGCTGGAAAAAGTTTGGACACCTGTGATATAATGTATACAGAACAACAACAAATACTTGATATGTGGTACTACACGTCAATTAATGGAGTTTACGATGATGTTATGCGATGGTTGGTTTTAAACAGCCAATCTACTTTGTGGTTGGTTGTAAACTGCTAATTAGCTAACCCCGAAGCCAAGCTCACCATGACTCATCTGTTTTCAGTCATAAACACAAATGCTGCGCCATTTTCTTTTTCTTTTTTCCCCATCCTTTCCGGGACAGAACTTAAGTGCTTTCCTCCGCCGTTATGTGGAAATACTGCTGACCCAACAGTGGAAAGTCCTGATTTACTATATTAAACAAACAATTCCTCGAAACGGCTGATCACTTTGTGCGTGGTCAGAATTGAATTTCTGGGAGAATTGGATATTTGACGTGTCAAGGAGCGTCCATAAATCATCTCTTGACATTGCTGCTTCATTACCCCCACACTCACTTTCTCCCAGACGCTTTCTGTCTCTCATCTAAAGTCCATAATGGCTGTCAAAAGTGTTTGGATTGTAAAGTCATTCACAAACAGGGGTGTGGGATAGATATAAGGGGCAATTATTCCTTTTTTGCATGAGGCTCTGCTGAACACACTTATGATAATTACGTCTTGCTATCAAGCTTTTATAGGTGCTGGGAGGGTGCGAATGAGACAAGCTTTTAATTCTAATGAGCCTGCCAGCAAAGCTGAGCAGATGGGAGAGATGATCATTGGACTTTTTTTTTCTGCAGCCCATCTTCATCATCTTGATGGGTTTAAGTCAAGGTCACGTCTGAAAGTGCTTGAGTGGCTCCAACCCGGGGGACAGCCAAAAACCAGCATTTGTTATGTAACTTGCAGTGGTCGATCTTTTACCTGCATTATCTGCTGGGTTACATGGTCTGTTTATTTGAAAGATACTATGATGAGACAATAGCTACCGCAGAAAGTAAGTTGAAACTGCCAACGTGTGAGTCAATGTTATCTTTTTTATGTCTAATTTGTCTTATTTTCTCTGATATATCAAACTATATTATGTAATACTAGTTTAAAGGTGACTATAGGTGTGTTATTTCATATCTAGAGGACTCTAATAATGTTAAAACTGCATTTAGGAGATAGTAAATAGGGTTTCTATCCTATAACTCTGAATATTGAATCTTATTTTGTGTAAATGCACTTATCGCGGTTGGGTCCGAAACCGATTAAACGAGAGATGGCCGTATAGATAGTCAATTTTAGACGTTTTTCTGAAACACAGTGAATGAATAGCTTTCTAGTTTCTATTAAAATGCTGGAATAGGAAGGTATTTCTATTACCGTAATAGTTCCAACCTGTTTGCTTGTGTGATGGAGATAAGATGCAGCCCCGTGGGAGCTATCCATGGTGCTGGAGCCTACATATTGCCAAAAGTATTTGCTCACCTGCCTTGACAGGCATATAAACTTAAGTGACATCCCATTCCTAATCGTTAGGGTTTAATATGAAGTTGGTCCACCCTTTGCAGCTAGAACAGCTTCAACTCTTCTGGGAAGACCGTGCACAAGGTTGAGGAGTGTGTTTATGGGAATTTTTGACCATTCTTCCTGAAGCACATTTGTGAGGTCACACACTGATTTGGAGGAGAAGGCCTGGATCTCTGTCTCCGCTCTAATTTATCCCAAAGGTGTTCCATTGGGTTAAGGTGAGGCTTCTGTGCAGGCCAGTCAAGTTCATTCACACCAGGCTTTGTCATCCATGTTTTCATGGACCTTGCTTCGTGCACTGGTGCAGTCATGTTGGGAAAGCAATGGGCAAGCTCCAAGCTGAAAGTTGGGAGCATGGTATTTTCCTAAATGTCTTGGTATGCTTAGCCATTCCGAGTTTCTTTCACGGGAGCTAAGGGGCCAAGCCCAGCTCCTGAAACCCCCCCCACACCATAATAATCCCCCCTCCACCAAACTTTACAGTTGGCACAATGCAGTCCGACAAGTATTGTTCTCCTGGTAACTGCCAAACCCAAACTCGTCTATCAGATTGGCAGATGGGGATTGTCACTCCAGCGAACAGGTCTCCACTGCTCTAGAGTCCAGTGGCGGCGTGCCTTACATTTCTGCATCCGACAGTTTGCATTGCACTCAGGGGTGTATGGCTTGGATGCAGCTGCTTGGCCATGGAAACCCATTCCATGAAGCTCTGTGCACTGTTCTTGAGCTCATTTGAAGGCCACACAAAGTTAGAAGGTCTGTAGGGATTGACTCTACAGAAAGTTGGCGACCTATTCGCACTATGCCCCTCAATATCCGCCGACCCCGCTCTGTCAGTTTACGTGGCCAACCACTTTGTGGCTGAGATGCTGTTGTTCCCAAACACTTTCCTACTTTCTTATAATATTGCTGACGGTTGAGTGTGGAATATTTAGGAGCGGGGAAATTTCACGACTGGCCTCTGGGTGCGACCCATTCTTTCACAAATGCCTAAGTGCTTGCTTTTATACACCATGGAAGTGATTGGAACACCTGCTTCTGATTATTTGAATGGGTGAGCGAATACTTTTGGCAACGCGGTCTATATACAGTATCTTCTGACTTGTGTTGCTATGGTCATCTCCTGTGTGAGCACACATCTCCAACGTCGCTCAACATTGTCATAGCAAGGATGCAAGGCCGACCTTCACGCCCCTGGCCAGGAAAAATATAGACCCTTGCGGTCCATAGGTCCTTTTTACTGTTTTAATAAAAGCAGTAGACAACACGGCCGTGACCCGTCGGGATGGGTGTCAGATCCATTGGGGCAAACATTGGTCTTTCCTATCAAATGGCATCTTTCATCTTTGGCTTATTCGATTGTCCGTTAAAAGGAAGCAGCTGACTGACAGCCTGGCAATCTGGGAGACATATTGTTTCCATTGGCTTTCTGCAGACAGACTGCGGGATGAAGATGAAGAGCTCTTAAATACTGCAAAGCCAACACTATTTCACAAACAGACACACCATGCTAACAAGCATATATGTCTATGAAAAGATGTGTCGAATGGAGAACGTTCCAACGCAAGTGACCCGCAGCCTCAATTGATAGCGTCTTGCTGTGGCTTTTTCCATTTTATTCATGATTGCACACTGATCTTTTTTCATAATTGAATTTTACTCGGTGCATACTGCACATCCTTTAATGTTGATTTTATCCACGCTGATTCATTAACTCGTCAAGGGTTTTCTCCTACTGTCCAGGGCAAAAAGGGATCCTTTTGTTTTGTTTTCCTTCCCCGCACAGGAAACCTGCATTCATCATAAGTAATGAAGTATTGCTTCCCCAAAAAGAAAAGAGTGGCATAATTTCCATTTCTGGCCTGTCGACGGTTTATGAAAAGCACATAACAAAATGGCATCACTTTTAGAAATGAACAATCATGGCGTTTTTTTGGGTTTTCGGTCAGCGTCTTTAATCGGTTTCTGAAACGTACTCTACTCGCATTTTCCTTATGTAAAACTATAACTGTAAAACTATAAATTGTTATAAATATAAATGCGTTTTGTGTTTAACTTTTTGGCTTCCTGGAATGGATTCATTTGATTTACATTATTTCTTACGGGAACAATTGATTAGGTGAGACTATGCTTTGGTTAAGCTTCATTAGCGGTAAACTTGCACGCATTTTGCCTCTGCATTCTCTCACAATTTGCCATGGCCATGCTTTTCATTTATTTATGCTGTGCCTTGTGCGTAAATTACATGATTTGTACACAATTTGTGACCAAACAGTGGTGAGCAATGACACCAAATGACCACGCTGCGTGTTAATTTAAGTCTAGTGGATATCTGCTAGTGCAATAGTACGCGCAACGCAGATAGTTCCCACAAACCACCACTTCCCAAATCTGTGAAGTAAGGTAGGCGAATATAATCTCACAGCTGGAGGAGAACGCTCAAAGAGCAGGAAATAGGCATAAAATAAAAAAAGGAGGCATGGACAGAGTGGGGTATGGGAATTTCGGACTAGAAACATCACTTTGGGCATTGATTGATTAATTGATTGATTGAATTTATTTCAAACATGCATAAGGTTTACTTGAAGTGCCTCGCATCACAATTCACAATTCCACATGTCCGAAAAGAAGCCGAGCTTATTCAGTCCTACCCCCTCTACATCTCGCATCGATTGCTAATACACATATTCACTTCCTGTGTTCAACATGTTAACTTATTCTTGTCAGTCAAAGCAATCAATTATAAATGATTATCATTAAGATCATAAAAGGCTGAATGAAAGACACTGCAAGAGCATTCCTTCCAAGAGGTGGTGGAAAAAGGAATTTATTCATGTGAATGAGACACATCTGATATGCATCTCCTGCGTTATTTAGTCATCGGTTGCTGTGAGTTCACGACTAGTTTAAGGAAATTAGGCGTAACCCAAATGTATAAATTCTCTTTACTCAGTGGTACGCTTGCCACAGACATAGAAGTGGATATTACGTCCATCGGATACTGTTATTATTGTCATCATACTAATTATGTCTTCTCCTCTAACCACTGCCAGAGACCATTGGAATGGTCTAATGGTGGCCCTGGCCAATAGCACTCATTATAAAAACATTGAAAAATGTTCAGTTAATCCATGCGATCGGTAAAAGTCTCGGCCAATTTCAGTCATGGATGATCGGTATCCCAACTTGGAGCATCCCAACTTGTTACTGGAAAATAAATAACGCCATTGTAAACTAGTTCATTACATAACTTCTTCTTCCTCCTTTTCGGGTTTGTTGAATCGTTTATATGTAAACATGTGATGTGCTCAAAATAAGCTAAACCATGAGCGCAAGGCACCTTTACTCACATTTTCCCACAGGTCCGCGGATGTCTTAAATATATTCCGGTTCCTATCAGTGGTTTAATTTCAAAACGTCTCACTAAGGAGCGTTCATGCCTTTATATAATATTCATTTGGCACGTTTAAAAAACGGAAGCTCGTGCCCTTTTGACTGTTCTTCCTATTAGGAATTCTAATTCTCATCTTCAGTAAATTAAATGAATCCCAAAATTCCCCCCTGGTACACTGGCATCAATTAAAGATGGCTGTGTGTCTGGTGCTTTGTGCTCTAGTTGTTTAGCGAGTCACTTTCCACGCTTTTCACAACATGCAGCCGAACAACTCACGATTCTACATAACTAATGTGACCAAACACTTCTCTTTTGCTAAGACGTGCATGCGGAGCTACAATTGTGCCTAAAATATTCCCTTTCATACCAACTTTAACAGAATGCTTTCCCTTCACAAAGCCTGCCTTTATATTGTATCAGCAAGAAGAATGAGCTCCATTCCATTATGCTCAGAGGTGCCAAAGACGCTTGAACAAATTGAAGACATCTGGAGTTGATTCGGGAAAAATGGACTGCATCTCACTTAAGTATTTAGAGGAGAGAAAATATTAAGTGGAAGTCTATGACTTCTTGTTTAAGAGGCCAAGGATAAGATTTACCAGTGAATGAAAACAAAGCGTCTTTTGCAGCAACAACGTCCCACTTGATGGAAAAAAGCAGGCATTAGTTCCACTCCTGAGGCTCGAGCGCCTTTGTTCCCAATGCATGATGACAGCTTCGACATCGGACCTCGTCTGCCTTCAGTTACGCTACCTAGCCTCTTGAATGTAAAACCAGGACTTTTGTCACGGCCAATCCCAAACATTTCATTAAAAGGTACGCGCCAACATGAATAGAAGGGCTGGCAGGAAGAAAGAATGAAATCTAGGAAGGGTGGCTGTGTCGGTTGAGGGAAGAAAGACAGGACTAAGGGAAGGAAGAAGAAAGGAAGACACAATAATGGATGGAAGATAAAAGGTAGAATGGATGAGTGGGTGGATAGCGGAATGATAAATGTGTAGAGGGACAGGAAGGAAGTAAAGATGGATGGAAGATGAGGGCGGAAATGATGAATGGAAGGAGGGCGGGAAGGGAAGGAGTCAAAGACGGATGGATGAATTCACAAAAGACCAGAATGATGAATGGAGGGTGAAGGATTGGACAGTTGGATGGACAAATGGAAGGATGGTGGTTGAATGGAAAGAAAGATGGATGGATAACAGAAGAAGGGAAATGAAGGTGGTAAATAGGGAGGCGTGGGTGGATGAATGGAAGTCAGGAATGATGGAAGAAAGAAGGGATTGAAGTACAAATGGATGTGTGTTTGCCTGGATGAATGACAAATGGGGGGGCATGAAGGAGCAAAAGTCGGGTGGGTGCATAGATGGAAGATATGAATGATGAATGAAGGATGAAAGGCAGGACTGATGGCAAAATGTACAAATTGTGGTTGGATGGATGATGGATGAATGAAAGAAAGGAATGAATCAAGTATGAATGGAAGCGTAACGGACGGATGACAAAATCAAGGAAGAAAAGACAGGATGGATGAAAGATATGGATGACAAATGAAGGCTGGAAGAAGGGAATGTTGGAAAAATGGTGGCTGTTGGATGGATGGATGAAAGAAAGGAATAGATCAAGTATGAATTGACGCATGATGAATGGACGACAAAATCCGTATTATCCGTATCCGTAAAGTCCGTATGTGGATGGAAGATATGAATGATGTATGAGGGATGGAAGAAAGGACTGATGGGAAAATGAAATAATGGCGATCGGACGGATGGATGGATGATAAGTTGAAGGAAGATAAGACATGGAGAGAAGATACGAATGACGGATGGAAGAAAGGACTGATGGAAAAAAGGACTGATGAGAAAATGAAATAATGGCGATCGGACGGATGGATGGATGATAAGTTGAAGGAAGATAAGACATGGAGAGAAGATACGAATGATGGATGGAAGAAAAGACGGATGGGAAAATGGACGATTGGTGGTTGGGTGGAGGGATGGACGGATGAATGGCAGAAAGAAAAGGTATGAATGAAATATGAATTAATGGATGATGAACAAATTGAAAAATGAACGAATCAATATGAATGGATGGATAGATGGGAAAAGAAATGTCGAGCTAATGGTCAGCAGTCTTGATTAAAAGTGCGTCTAGAAGGAGAAGTCACATCAAGTTTGCTAGTGTTGCAACGTTCCCGTAGGAACCAATTTACTTGTTTTCCTCCATGCCCCGCCAGTAGAACCTCCTTACACCCAAAATGAAGAGGCCTCCGCAAGGGGAAGTCACCTTTCATTGCGTCTCCACCACTCCCAGAACCCTCATCTCCTGCACGGTAACCTCTAAAAAGCTCCTGCCGTGTGGCCATTACCCAGCTACTGAGGCTTTAAGCTGGCAGAAGATGGATCTGAAAGATGCCACAGCACATCCTCTGTATTCCACACCTTCATCCGGGCTTCCTCAAAGCCTTTGTTTTGCTGGCCACTGTGGCTGTAAAGAGATAGAAACATCTGCAGGCGTGAGCCACATCCAATAAAGCAAAGTGAAGCGAGGGGATGTGACAGGCAATCACAGCATTTTGAGGAGTGTGACAGCGATTTACTCGCCAGGTTGAAGCTTGAGTCAGCCCACCGGAACCACAAGATGAATGATCACGGATTTTTCCGGAGAAGAAAAAAAAACAAAGACCACTGAAAGATTCTACCACCAAATACGGCATGAGGATGTGCACTGACAAAAAGGGCTTCATTTGGGATGTTCCAACAAGCTGTCGATTGCATGACATCGTGAAAATAAGATTTGACGGCGTTCTTGGGTATATGCTAATGAAGCTATGTTTGGAGGACCCCTGCAGGTTGCCTCAAACTAGCTTGGAATATCAAACACTCAACCCACTTCTTTGGTCTTTAAGCTCTTGGACTCCAAAAATGAGCAAAAAGCAGGGTTATTCCTTACCAGAGCGAGAAAAGCACTCGCGGAGCGCAGACCTCCACCAAGCATCAGAGTTGTGATTCACACCAAAATAATAATCCTATATTTTCCAGATGCAATTTCAAAAGGGCTGCACGGGGGCCGAGTGGGTGGCACACAGTGGCCTCACAGTCAGGAGGTTCAGGGTTCAAATCTCTGTTGGGCATCTCTGTGTGGAGTTTGCATGTTCTCCCTGTGCATGTGTGGGTTTTCTCCAGGTACTCTGGTTTCTTCATATTCTGGATCATAGTATTCTAAATTATTCTATTATTTGGTCCTGGATATTTTGTAGAACCCGTTGGAAAATTGTCCTCTATTTTTTTCATCCATTTGTTGTTCTACTGCGTGAAACTGAACGGTCACTGAATAAATGCTGGGCTCTGTCCAGCCCATCGGACGGCTGGCCCGGTCGCTCAGCTTCTGCATGATGCTTGAATGATCTGTTTGAGGCGGTATCCCTTTTTGATTGACAGTGAAATGAGCGAGTCGGCAATCTTGAAATAGAAACTCTCGTCTCGTCGTTGTGAACTTATCTGGAGACTTTACCCATCCCCAGCGACTTTGTCTTTGGTAAAAACCACCAGAATCTTTGATTAAGCTGCCACTGATGCCCTTTGTGTGTCGCCTGTGACTTAGCGGTTAACTTGGGTATAATTTAGCTACAAGACCCTCCTTATAATAAAATCTGCTGATTTCTCTTTTGCATCAGAATATTTTCTGCGGCCTGGTTCAACCCCGCCCGCAGTCCAGAGCCAAGCCGCGGCCCAGCGGTTGCTGTTTATTAACGAGCACAGAGAAATACTGCATCCTCAGTATTTCAAAGTAACCAGAAAAAGCAAGCACATTCCTCAAGGTCACCGGGAATCCTCCTCCTGATTCCTGAGTGCTCATAAATGTCAGCCTGAACAAACGGAGGCTCAAAGCTGCAGACAAAAACACTAATGAAAGAAGCCAGGCAGAAAATGTAAGCACTGTACAACTAATTGACCTGACACACAGCTCCAGTGTGTCTCGCTGGAGACAACTGGTGGCTTGCCATGGCAATCTGCCGACTCATTGTCTCCAAGCTTTTCCTTCTACCTTTTCGCCGCCATTTCCAACTTCTGCGTGTCCATTCTTTTTGCGGGTTTTTTCTTTTTGTTTTTACACGTAGGCTCACTCGCTGCCTCGTTTTAGAGGTTACAGCTTCGACCCTTTCCCTGTAGCGCTGTCCCCAGAAAGCCTCCTCCATCACACTGCGTCCAAGTGCTGGAGATGATGTCAGAGTGCTCCGCTTGACCCTTTAAAGATAAACCGGTGGGCGGCTGGTGGGGCACAAACATCAGCATTCTTGTCCGGAGTGAAGCAATCGCGCCAGCAAGCCCGAGGGCACAAAGAAAGAAAGCACGCAGATACCAGGCAAGCTGTTAAAAAGGCCCTTCATTGACTTTGATTTATGTTTGGATTGCACGAGGCCCATATTTCTAAAAAAAAAAAAAAAAAAACCAAAAAAACATCTGTCCTCATTTTTTTGCATATTCGAAGACGCCGTCGCTGGACGTGGCAAAGACTGAGGGATGGCTTACCTTCGCTCATGCATCAGCACACCTCTGGGGGCGTAAGAGCAATGAGGTGGTGGTAATTGGCTTTGATTTAATGCACTAATGTGTCCGAGGCAGCTGCTGTGTGAATACCAGTACCGTGCAATTACTGGAGACGGAGCACGGAAGTCGTTTGTTTTTTAAACTCTAGAACCTCAAAGCACAAACGTGCAGTTAAAAATCTATGCAAAAATACAAGCTAAAAAAAAACATGGAGGAGAATGTGTAGCGCCTTTATTTGCGCCAGACTATCGGAAAGAAAGACGCAGACTGAGGGCAAATGAAAACAGCAAAAAGGGACGCAGATTTAGTCTGCTGTCTAAACGGGCTGCAATAGAAAAGAAAGAAATGCTTTCTAAAAAAAGTTCACGATCCTCACCACTTCATGGTTCAACACACAAACACGACCACCAGACTTGATTGCTGGCTTTCATTGCAGGTTCGAATCGTAATCCCTAATAAAAGCAAAGGTTACTGTTGCTGCAATAACCCATGCCAAGCTAAAACTCATCTTTGAACCAGATGTCACTTCCCATCGACCCGCCACTCAGCTCCCCCAGGGAACATTGTTATTATTACATTATTTATGTCTTAAATGGCTTATTTACTCTTGTTATGTCTAATATATTGGCTAATACGCGTGTAAAGGTGGTTGTAGGGCTGTTATGCCATGTCTAGAGGGCTCTAACAATGTTAAAAACCTTTATTAGACGGTCGCGGGCAGATTTTCTATGCTCTAAGAAGGAATCCTACTTTGCGGAAATTCACTCATCACTGTTACAAAGACATGGTGGGAAATGGAGTTTGGTTCACAAAGGTGCTGAAAGTATTTTTTATATTTACTTTTAGATGAGGTTACTGTTTAAAAAACAACAAAACATGATTATATAAATTGAATAATGGCTAGGAATCATACTGAATTTGATCAATGTAATGTTTAAATCAACAAGGCTGTGCTGAAATAACCACAATAGTGATGCTGATTTGAGTTGCTGCTTAAACGGGCTGCGGTTGAAATGCAAAAAAACAGGTCTAAAAAATGTACAAAGCTCATAATTGATGGTGTACGCATTTATAATGGAGACGTGTTGGAAAGTGAATGGAGTGGGGATGGTGGGTAAGTTAGAACATCAATGCCTTTGGATCCCCTCTCAAACGTGTGCCATGGAGGGCCGAGGAACTGCAGGTTTTCTCTTCAGCCGGTTTCTCCAGCAGGTGATTTGAATTGATGAGCTCCTTCCCTCAAATTGAAGGAGGCGGCTGGAAAGAAAACCGGAAGGGTCTCGGCCCTCCTTAGCAGAATTTACTATTTAAAAAAAAAACATATTTACTTATTGCATAGATGGGAATGATTATATTCATAGATGAATCACTACGAAGAATTTCATCGATTTAAGGATGACATCAACAAGGCGTTGGAATAAGAACCTGAGCATAAGCAAGACGTTGATTTGGCGAGACCAGCCGGCTACCTAAAGGGCTGCAGTAGCAAAAACAAAGAAATCAAACATTTTTGTTCTAAAAAATAATGTTCATGATAAACAGTCTAGTAGTGTATACGTCTGAGTTGAGTTCCCAAGGTTGGTCAAATTAGCACATCAATACATCCTTTTACCTTCAGGGTTTATTTAAATCCTTTCTAGCCATCAGGAATAGGATTAAAACATAGGAAACGTCGATTTTGCCGATGAAAAACCATTTACAAGAGCCGTGTCGATGCCGTACTGTGCAAAATCGGCAAATGAAAGCATAGAAAATTGCGTTTTTTTCTCAGTCTCATCTGCGCAGCATTTCTAAAACCCATTGTTAAAACCATCACAGGCAAGGGGATGTCATTCCAGTCGATACGACGGAGCTTGTCAGCCGGGGGTGACATCACCCCGCGCCGCGGACACATCTAGCCTCTCCTCGAATGCGTGACGGAAGCTCGGGACTTTGCAAGTGGGAGTGCGCATGTGCATACAAAGCCTGATTGTGGTCTAGGGAGTTCATTTGGCCACGTTATGCTTGCGGCGTTCTGGCCCCCTGCCCGCTTCCCCACCACCAGAAAGGTAACAGACGCATATATGATGCGGTGACCTTTCGGTGCAGGAAATGGTTCAGTCAGCCATTGGCACGATGTGGGCCGTATGGTTTATAGGATTTTACGAGGGGAAAGACTTAATTCTGTGACAGCACCAGAGAAAGAGATCATTTTGATAATATAGTAATGCTACTACGGCCTCTACTACCTCATCGTTACATTAGCAGCAGTAAGAGTATCACACGGTGAGCACGGACCTCCAAAGTGCTTACTTGTGTTCTTTAATGTAAAAGTAAGTGTAGTTCTGAGAAGTTTGAGTGTGACATAATTAAAACTGTATTGGAATTAACAGGACGTGGTCATTTATTAATGTCTTTGCTGAGCCGTGTTTTTTGCATTTAATTGTCTTCATTATCTGCGCTCTTCATTAAAGCCGTGCAAAATTGAAGACAAGTCGGAGCCAATGTGGCGCAATCAAGGCCGGGCGCCGAAAACCACAGGCGACCCCACCCCGTGCCGCAAATAGCAACTGGTCGCCTGCTGATTGTGTAAATAGCACGAGATCCTAATGACCCAAGCGCCATTAATCATGTCCGTGTGGCGTAACTGGGCGTTATTTCAATTTCCTTGCAAAGGGGCCCTCGTGTGAGATGCAAATTGTCAGTTGGCTCTCACCGTTGCCCTGGCGCTGTACCGATATTGACAAAAAGTGTTGGTACTGCAAAGGCGCAGCACTTGGTGTCTCGTCATCGGCATTGATTAGGCAACGAGCTAAAAGGAGCTGATTAATCATGTCAAATCCGCCTGAACAGCATGCTCGCTATGCAAATGATTCCAATGCTGTAAAGTGTGATTGATAAACTTGTTTTTTGTCTTGGTTTTCCGTGCAAATTAGCGCAAGAAATGAAGAAAACACGGCGCCAATACAAATGGCACCTCGCTGTTAGCCACGCAGCTATTTCTTAATTACATCGAAGCATGGTTTTAATGGCTTGGTTTTAATGGAAACCCCACATTAATTGTGTACGCGTCGCCGCTCCGTGCCACGTCAAAGTAGTCCCGGGAATTGGAATAATGAAGACTCAACGGAGCAACATATTGGATGTAGATGTTCATCAATAGGGATGTAAGCAAGGCACGGACTTTGGTTTGGGTTTGGACGGCAGGATTCTTTCGAAATAAACGGCAACATATGAAATAAAGGAAGGCTGCTTTGCATGCGTTGCAGGATTGAAGGGCGCCGTGGTCTACACAGACAATACGGTCTCGCGAATGGCAACAATGTCTTCAAAGCCATTGTGGAAAGTTCTGGACACTTCCGACATCCCCCATCCCGCACAGTTAATTGGTCCGAGACCCAAGCACGACATGGAATGAAATATTTTCGTCGTTATGGTATAGAAAACTGGCGTAAAATCCTCTAAATACCTTTTTACATTATTAGCGCCCTGTAGACATGAAACGGTAGTCACCTTTACATTTGTTTATATACTACCTCGGGTATCGCTGCTTTATCTTCTATAGTAAACAGCAAGGTGCATGCTTATTGGTTCTAGAATGTTCACATGTTGTTTGATATATTTTTTTTTACATTTTTGAAAGTTGTGGTTGCAGCAGAATAGGTTTATTTTGTGTTATTTTGTTCATTGGTGGTTTTGTGGGTTTTTTTTCCCCCCGACAAAACTAAGTAAAAGTGATGTGAAATGTTTAGCTGTCCATTCATGTCATTTGTAATTATTTGTGCAATTATAGTGTACAAAGTATGTTTTCTCTTAACATTTTTGAGTGTCTGGAAGGGTGTAATTGGATTTAAATATTTTCAATGGGTAAATTTGGTTAGAGTCTGTTTTGGTGTGGGTTGGACCTTCTGGAACGGATTAGTGACGTTAAGCAAGGCACCACTGTAGATATAGTAAGACATTAGACATAAATAAGATAACAGACTTGCACGTTAGAAGTTTTTTGTTTTTTTCCGGACAGCATACTTCCTGCTGTGGCTATTGTTTCATCAACACATTAGAATAGCAGATTTAAATGGCTTTACACTCATATTATCCTAAAAAGTAGACACAATAAGAGTAAACAATCCCTTAAGGACGTTAAGTAAACTCCTTCTAGTGCGTGTCACAGTGAATGTGTTCCCTCGGGGACCTCAGTGGCGGGCAGACGGATGCGAGGAGGATAGGAATTGACGTTGGAGGTTCAGGGTTGACTTTTATTCAACCCTGGGTATTGGGTATTTGGGTATTGCCTCAACTGTTATGATTATTAAGTTGTTCTTATTTTTGCGCCTGTTGTGAGATCATTTAAACCTGAAACATTTGCCTGTTCTGTCCTGGAACTTGTCTCACTGAACAATTATTGACACAGAGTGGTATATTCGCCTTGTATTTGTATTGTGGTTCGTTTAGTTAGCTCATGTGGTCGTTTTCCTGCTTGCAAATGCATAATTTAGGCCAATAATCTAATTCAGCCACTAATTTATTAATTAGTTAATGGAGACCTATTATACTCATTTTCAGGCCTGTGTAATGAGTTCTGGACTCCTATAGGGCAGCTACACCCGATAACCCGTGCTTGGTTACACGCCGAAGCGCTCCCGAGAACTTCCGGACAGCTGCCGAACCCCACTTCCTATTTCTGGCGATACAGGAAGTGTACTTTCAACAACTATTAGCTCCAGACACGGGTGAGCTTGCAATTTGCATGCATACGTGCAGGTGACACTCCCTCCGCTCCCTGCATACACACTCTGTAATGCTACACATACAACGCTTTTGTCTCGTTACTTACACAAAAAACAGTTAGGACACTGATAAATTGTTACACGCAGCTTGCTCCTCTGACCCTTCAACACGACCAAGTAACCTTGTAAAGGTTTCAAACTTCAGCAACATTTTGGTGGACAGTCCAGCTTTGCATTGCTAAACAAAATTAGCTTTCCCTCATTTCCCGAACAAACATTTCCTGGGAGCCATTGCTCGATATTCCCCTTATAAGGAACTGCGGGTCGCATGACGTCGGCGGAACAACCATCCAAAACTGCTTTCCAAATGCACAAACCTCATGGCATCGTTGGACACAAGAAGACAACATTGTAACAACATTTATAGGTCGAAAAGGAGCTCCCCTTTAATTGCACCGCAATATAACTTAGTCAACATATGTGCAATGCTGTGGCGGCGGAGATAAATGGCACAGCCGGTAGGTGTCTCAAAATAAAGCTTGGTGGTTTGCATGTTCGCTGATGTGCTGGTAATCCTGTTTCATGCTCTCCTGGAGAAGAGTCGCACCACCATCCCGAGGCATGACAATCCCACCTACAGGAGTGTATCAGCAACCTCCGCAACAACCGCTATGACTGATGTGTTTACGCGTTCCCTTCTCACGCTTTCCTCTTAGTACTCTCGGGGACAGAGTCCTCAACACACGCCAGCCAATGACTCACAGCCAATCAAGAAGTGGGAGGCATTATTTGAAAAAGCGCAGCGTTTGTCTTCGGCGACCAAGACCAAATTGCAGTAATCTAGTCGTGCTTCTAAAAGAAAAGACCCTGAATCCTCGAGAGGGGTTGCTTAACTCCATGACACCATCTCGGCCTGCTTGGGGAAATAGAGAAATAAATGGCAGCTTGGTCGCCATCCCTTCCCGCGTGAGAAGTGTGACTTTCAGTGAAACTCGATAGGCTAAAAATGTACGGCGAGGGGATCAGCCTTCAGAGTGAGAGAGGCCATGATTCAGGGGATATCAGTGACAGTCGAGGCGACGCCATCCCTCCCTCCTTGAGAAAGATGGAGCGACGGAGATGAAGAAGAAGCGGCGGGGGAGAGAAGGCAGGCCGAGGAGCTGTCTATTGACGTCGCTGCTGCTGCTGCAAATGTTCCCCTGGCCAGCTTTGACAAAAATGGATGATTTTTATTAAGAGCCTTGCTTTTGTATCTCCCATCTCATATATCTTCTCTAACAGAGGAAGGCCATCTCGGAAGGCGACACGGAAGACAAGTGTTGAGGCGCTTTTATTTTGAGAGGGTGTGTGTGTGTGTGTGTGGCGTTCAACAGCATTTCGCTTCTACAGTAGGAGTGATTTTCGCAAGTTTTCACTACGAGCTTCAGCATCAGATGGAAAGTTCATAGGCTTGCTAGTAAATTGCTTGGGAATCCAAAAATCAATCACAAGGCAATGCACTCTTTCTTTCTGGCAATGCACTCAAAGCAAGAACAAATAATAAACAACGTTATGGTTTGATTTTCGCGTTTTTTCAGAAATTATTTATGAAATGATGGCTGTTTGGTGGTAGACTATGGTCTATTATTAGTCAAAACATATAGAAATACAAGTGATATACAGTATTCTGCTCACTAGGCGGCAGTAATGACACAAATCATTGAGACATTATCTTACGTTACATTACCTTAACAATGCATGAAGTCAGCCATGGCATGCGCCACATGACAGAGTGACAAACCTTCCTCTCGTGTGGAAGTGGTACATTTTGGGTTTCTTAATTTCAGTGGGAAAAAAAATAATCAACTAAACCATCACCACTATAGTTGTGTAAAGATGACTATAGGTGTGCTATTTCATGTCTACGGTGCTCTAACAATGTTAAAAAATATATGTAGAAAGTCATAAACCGTTTTTTTATGCTCTAACTAAGACAATATTCCATGTATCAACATTGAATCCTATAGCGCAGTGGTTTTCAAACTGGGGTGCGCCCGGCGTTATGACGGGGGGGCGCGGGGCTTCCACAAACGCTTTTCATTATTACCATATTTTTTGGGCAGGGGGGGGGGGGCAAATAATCATTTTATCTACAAAAGGGGGGCTCTGCAAAAAATGATTTATCCGAGCAGAGTTTGGAACCAATTATATAACAGGCGACTGTATATGTAATATTCTTTCAGGATGACTGATATGCTGCATGCCACAGTTGTGGACTTGAGTCATGCAGCTTGGCCTCGAGTCGCATTTTGTCACAATTTTGATGACTTTGGACTCGACTTAGCAATATCATCAAAAACTTGCAATCCATCTTGCAGTCAATGACTCGAGACTTTAGTGCGATGACTTGAAAACAGATTTTCAGGGAGTACGTTAGTGAGTAAATTGTGTCCTCAATTCAAAGTCTGTTGTTATGTCATTTCCAGCAAGACTTACACTCTGCCTTTGAATCAGGTTCAAGAACAAACACCAAATGTGTGGAATAGGTACATTTCTGTGGACGGACTAAATCGGAAGGCTGTGTAAACACTTATCTGTCTTGTCCTGACGTGACGCGTGACTTGGACTTGCACATTTGTACTTGAGACTTCAGAATAACACCTTCAGACCTGAATGAAACCTGCAAAAAACGAACTTGCTCTTACCTCTGCTACGTGCTACTAAGGATACAGCTAAACCTCGGTTTTCATCATTAGCCAATTCCAAAATATCAGACAAAAACCTAGATGTACAAAAACCATATTAGTTTTTTCCCATAAAACATAATTTACATCTAATTAATCACCACCTAAAATACAGAAAACAATTTTATAGGGAATATTCACAGTTTTACATCCAGAAAACATACTAAAATACATATAAATGATGAACTGAACTGATAAAAAAAATTTACCACGACTTTTACTTTTTTGTGAAAGACTGGTCCGGCTCACTTTCTGTTATGTGTCCCACTTAAACCATTCCCCCTGCCACCTGTGCTGAGCTAAGGAACCTTCACATTACAATGTTGTTGTAACAGACACTCCCTTGGTACTTGCAGGAATTCAACAGTTTTTCTCGCCTTCTTTATCAAAGTTCTGGCACTTGCAACTTTTTTTGCAGCTGTATTTCATTTTTTATCTCCCACTGCTCTTGAATGACTCACGTTCGGAAGGAGACAGACACGGAGTTGTTCCTCGTTCTGCGTGTGTTCTGTGAACAAATAAACCACAAACGGGGTTGGCATTTGCTCAACTTGTCAATATTGCAGTGGTTAGCAAGCGTCATTGATTTGTCCCTTTACAACTGCGACGCGGCATTCGGGCACGTGCCACCCCTTTGCCGTGAAGCTGCGGCTAATTAGCCGAGCGTTACCTTTTGTCGCCGTGCCTTTTCAACACACGCCTCGTAAATCATCGGCGCTAACCGCCATGGCTCGCTGTGTTTGTCTGACATTAGAGCCACCGATGAGGTGGGTGTAGCAAAGCCCGAGACAAGGAGTCACGTATACGGATTGCTCAAATCACTCACAGCGGCCTCTAACAATGTCGGCCCACACCGGCTTAACCGCCTGTGTGGCTGTGAGCATTTGTCAGCTTAACACAAATTGATGCAACTAAAGCCGCATTTCCTCCGAGCGGAAGAGTTTGGTTTGGTTTGCAAGGGTCGGATTTGGAAAAGTGTACCCTGATTCCCGCATGGGGGTGCGTGAACAACGTGAGATTGCAGCAACCTCCCGATGAAATGAGCAGGACATGTGTTAACCGGGTGTGCCACCGTGGTTGGTGCCCAAACAGGAGGGTGCCAAATATGACGGTTCAAAAGCAATCCGTTATTTTGAGACCCCGTGTAACTTAAAAAAAAAAAAAAAAGAAACTTGTCAAGCAAATATTGCCCCCAGTTACTAATAATAAATATTTATAGCATTTTTTACATGTAGTTTGACAAATTGTAGGCATGTGTTGTTATTCATTGTTTATGCTGGGTTTTTTGTTGCTCATGTGTACATTGTTTAAACATATACATAAGTAACTCCCTATTTTAAAACACTTTATTACTATAATTGTAAGTTTAGTTGACTCTTTTCTGTGTGTGTTTTCCATGATATATGCAAATTAAATGCATGTCCTTGTTTTCTTTTCTGATCGACGTTGTTTGAAATTCACACGTAAAGTTTTGTCTTCCATCCCACAA
The DNA here is from genome assembly GCA_024372805.1 of Oostethus manadensis. NCBI lineage: Eukaryota > Metazoa > Chordata > Actinopteri > Syngnathiformes > Syngnathidae > Oostethus > Oostethus manadensis. The sequence continues at coordinate 23,333 of QODF01000219.1, read as the reverse complement.
GAGTTCCTTGTGAAACCAGTTGATCCCAGTCTCTGATCCCAGGTTGTTCCCAGGCGGCGAATGCTGGCGCCGATTATGAATTTTAAATAAAACTCCGTGCTATACACTTTATCATAGTCATTTCTTGTAAGAATTATAGTTCAGGAATAAATTACAATTACTTCAAAATTGGGAGTTACTGCGTGTGTGTGTGTGTGTGTGTGTGTGTGTGTACACTATACACTGCTCAAAAATATGAGAGGAAGACTTTGAAAACACATCAGATCTAAACAGGGGGAAAAATGATCTTGAATGTCTGTCCTGATAATAAGTAGGTGATGTATTAGTAACAAAATGATGCCAGATCATTTGATAGAAATGAAAATGATCACCCTATAGAGAGGGGAAATCAAAGACACCCAAAAAACGAAAGTGAAAAAATGATGCAGCAGACTGGTCCAATTTGCCAAAATGTCATTGTAGCAACTCCAAATGATTGTCAGTAGTTTGTGTGGCCCCCACGTGTTTGTACGCATGCCTGACAATGTCGGGGCATGCCCCTAATGAGACCACGGATGCTGTCCTGGGGGATCTCCTACCAGATCTGGACAAGGGCATCACTGAGCTCCTAGACAGTCTGAGGAGCAACCTGGCGGTGCCGGATGGACCTAAACATAATGTCCCTGAGGTGTTCTATTGGGTTTAGGTCAGGTGAACAAGGGGACCAGTCAATGGTATCAATTCCTTCATCCTCCAGGAACTGCTTGCATACTCTAGCCACATGAGGTCGGGCATTGTTGTGGACCAGGAGGAACCCAGGTCCCACTGCACCAGCTTAGGTTCTGACAATGGGTCCAAGAATTTCTTCCCAATACCTAATAGCAGTCAGGGTGCCATTATCTAACCTGTAGAGGTCTGTGTCCTTCCAGGGATTTGCCTCCCCAGATCATCACTGACCCACCACCAAACCGGTCATGCTAAATGATGTTGCAGGCAGCATAACATTCTCCACGGCATCTCCAGACCCTTTCACATCTTTTACATGTGCTCAGGTTGAACTTGATCTCATCGGTGAAGAGCACAGGGCGCCAGTGGTGTAGGTGCCAATTCTAGCGGTCTGTGGCAAATGCCAATCAAGCTCTACGGTGCTGGGCAGTGAGCACAGGGCCCACTACAGGACGTCAGGCCCTCAGGCCACCCTCATGGAGCCTGTTTCTGATTGTTTGTTCAGAAACATTCACACCAGTGGCCTGCTGAAAGTCCTTTTGTAGGGTTCTGGCAGTGCTCACCCTGTTTTTCCTTGCACAAAGGAGCAGATTCCGATCCTGCTGAGGGTTTAAGGACCTTCTACGGCCCTGTCCAGCTCTCCTGGAGTAACTACCTGTCTCCCGGAATCTCCCCCATGCTCTTGAGACTGTGCTGGGAGACACAGCAAACCTTCTTGCAATAGTACGTATTGATGTGCCATCCAGGAGGAGTAACGTCCAGGTACTGCACCATGCATGCACCATGCACCATGCACAATGCACCAGAGATGTTGATCCAAGCCAAATGAAAAACTACAGCAGTAGAAAGTCAGTCAGTAAAAAATCAGCCAAAAAAGGTCAGTGGCCTCAAATTGGAAAACCATTCCTGTTTTGGAGACTGTTTTGGAGACCTTGTTGCCCCTCTGATGCACCTGTTGTTGATTTCATTAACAACAAAGCATCTGAGACTGATTAACAACCCCCTCTGCTACTTAACTGAACACATCAATATCACAGAAGTTTGACTTATAGGTTACTACAGTATACTCTGATCAAAAAGTCTATCTCTAATTTTTTTGAGGAGTGTATATACACACATGTATGTATGTAAGTCAGCTGGGATAGGCTCCAGCATACCCTAATGAGGATAACTGCCATAGAAAATATATGTATGTACTGTATGTATGTATACTGTATTTATATATAAGTATATATAATACACTTTGCTATATTGTGGTTAAAATATTACTCCCTCACCATATCACGGATTTTCAAACAATAATTAACGAATAAATGCTGTTTTGTGGTTGACTATGGGCTATTATTAATTTTAAAAAATAAGTTACATGTAGTACTGCGGCATCAGTCATGTGATGAAACATGACATTAAGATTGCATTACCTTTCACACTGCATGGAGTCTGAGGACACCAGACGTGAACAGCACTGTCAGCTTGGTGAGCACTCCCTCAGTATGCACTGGCCTCAGTTTGGCCACCATGATGGTGTGCAGAATCCAAATAAAACAGGACACTGGGAAAGTGTATATTGTGTGGGACTGTACACAATAGGGCTTGAAGCTACAGTAATTTGTTTCTCGGGGTGATTACTTCATTAGTTCAATTCACGACAAGTCAGTATTGATGATGGTTTAGATTATAGTCTATCAAATGTATTAACAATGCCATTACTGAAATATTTGTGCATTGTGGAAATACTTTCAGTTTATATACTGTAATGTAAGTATTTTGTACTGTGGTGTGAAAAAGGGTTTGCCCGCTTTGTGATGGTTTTTGGTTTTTTTTTGCATGTTTGTCAGACTTGAATGTTTCAGATCATCAAACAAATATAAATATTAGCAAATGACAACACAACTCAGCACAGTTGTGTTCAGTTGTGAGTCTGAACTGAACACAAAAGGCAGTTTGAATTGAAACTTATTATTAAAGCCCTGTGTGGAAAAGTGATTGCATCCCCTACGTAATAACTGGTTGGACCAACCTCAGCAGCAACAACTGTGGTAATTTAGGCCCCCTCATCTTTGCAGAATTGTTGTCATTCAGCCACATTGGAGGCTTTTCCAGCATGAAGCGCCTTTTAAGGTCATGCCACAGCATCTGTACAGGATTCAGGTCAGCACTTTAACTGGGCCATTCCAAAGTATTCATTTTGTTTTTCTTCAGCCATTCAGAGGTGGACTTGCTGGTATGTTTTAGATCATTGTCCTGCTGCAGAACCCAAGTTGGTTTGAGCTTGAGGTCACCAACAGGTGGCCGGACTTTCTCCTTCAACATTCACCACAGCAGGTCTTCCAGGTCCTGAAGCAGCAAAACAACCCCAGACCATCACACTACCACCACCATATTTTACTACTGGTATTTTTCTGAAAATGCAGCATTGTTTTACCCCAGATGTGATGGGACACACACACAAAGAAAGAAATCAGGAAGCAAACACTTGTTCACACCACTGTATGCTTGTTAAGCATCGGTAACACCGTAAGGAAGGGAAAAAGGTCAAACACTTTCTTTCATATTGCTGTTCAGGTCATATTTCTGCAGTATAATGGATTTTTACAGTATTATTTTTGCGTCATATCGCCCCTGGGGACAGAATTTGCAATACGATTGAGTACCTGTCGTATTTATTTGTCTGTACAAACCACTGTATGAGTTGCTGGCACCAGCATTATTCAAGCATGAATAAAGACACTAAAAGACCTGCCAACCTTGAAGAAAATTTATGAGTATTGTCCCTCCCGCCACTCCCCTACACCCTCACCCTCCACCCTCTCACACCTCGCCCTCAGAAGCATTCCTGTGGTGGGTTTTTTTGCCTTTTTTTTGCCTCCATTGTTCAAAAATGAATCATATGCGAATGTAAGGTACCCCACCCAAATGTTATTTTTCTATTCTTTCTCTCGTGAAATCCTTACCATACCGTGCCGTCGACCTTTGACTCCCACCTCCGCATCTCACCTATGCCTCGGGAAGACTTTTTGGGTTCAGCGCCTTGTTGCGGTACACACACACACTCCTCCGCATACCAATGACAGGTGCCATAAACTGCAATCGAACAAGAAACACCAGCCCCCACCCCACCGCGTCTTTCTCCGCTCACTGAAGAACAAACGGGGGACAAACCGGGTCTTCTGACGACGCTGATCAATAAAGTGGTCTCTGCGCCGTCACGTTGTCACGTCCATCTTTACAAAAACAACGGCGTGAATAGCACGGCCCAGATCCAGTGATGGATAACAGCTGATAGCGTCTCCTTGGCAACTGTTCTGCAGCGTACGCACACACGCACTGTTGCTTTTCACACCTGAGTGTTTATTCTCATATTGGCAGACTGTCAGTGTAAACAGCCTCCTATATGGCTCAAAGTGACAATAGATATGTTGAATACTTTATTTCAACATCAATACGAGGAGCCCAGCTTAGAACACTCAGACTGTTTGATTATACATGACGGTTTCATGGGGTAAATATCATCTTTTCACTCATATCAGTTGTTCTGTCCCCGAGTCCCCAATCTACTAAAGAGATGACACCTTGGAACACGAGCGCGGTTTTAAAATTCTGTGCAGGCAATGCAGGCACTGACTTGTGAAATAAAATTCATATTGTTTATTTTGTGGCTTTAATATGGTTTCAAGAATAAAAATCAGCCCCACGTTTTGTGCAGTCATTAATAGGTGAACAATAAGTACATTTCTGTGAAGTCCAATTACAGGATAAAAATATGTCTGTAGTTATGGAGCTTGCAATCTTGTAAATACGGTTTTGAACATTATTAGAGCCCTTGTAGACATGAAATAACACATCTTTCTATTTGTATGACCCAAAATAGTAGCTATAATCAATCAATCAACAAGCAGAACGTATTAGACAGATACAGCTTCTTGGGTTTTTTCTGGAGAGCGTACTTCCTGTGGTGGCTATTGTCTCATTAATGTATTGTAATGGTGGCTTTAAATGGTTTTATACTTGTATTGCCCAATATAGTAGACATAATACGAGTAAATAAGCCATTTAAGATTTCCAGTCAATAAAACTCCTGCTTGTGTGTGTCAAGGTAAATGTGCCCCCGAGGGGAGCTTAGTGGTGAGCAGAGCTTCAGAGATGAGTTTTAGCTTGTCGTGGTTTATGGCCCAACAGTAGCCCATGTTTGTTCTGTGCTCTGCTTTTTGGTTTTCACTTTCTACTGTTATTTTCCTATTTTATACAACATGTAAAGCCTTTGGGTTTTTGAAAAACGCTCTATAAATAAAATTTCAGATGCACGATATATATATTTTTTTAAAGCGATACTGATAACTTTGTGCTTCTCGAGACTCGTATAGTAGACTAACTTTTTAAACTTAGATTTAACGGTAGTTTGTGCACACCAGGATGTGGAAAGGACTGGAACAAATTAGGATTTGACCAACTGTACCTGTTGAATTGTGGTCATCAAATATCATGACATTACTACTACCACATCATAACCATGAGGTGAACCAAAGTCTAGAGTATTTGCTCTGAGCAGCCGGTGTGTCGCTACGGAGGTCAGGAGAACCAGAGCATAGAGCAGAAGGAGTCACCTGGCGTCACCCACCAAGGTGCACTGTATTCGGGCACACGCTCCGAGCAGCAGGTGTCCCGCTGTGGAGGTCTCTGGCAAACCCTTTGCACTTTTCAAACGCCGCGGTGCTGGAGTTGCAGGCGGCTGATCAGGTTTTTCTGTGTGCTCGATAGCGTGTGGTACAACTACTCGCGTAGCGTTTGGTACAACTACTGTAGAGAGCAACATGTCTTCCTCTGAAAGTGTTTGTTTACAAGTGAGCTCAGCAGAAGTTATGGCGGGCCGGTAACATCACAGGTAGGAGAAAAATGGAGGGCTTGATATGGTCACCTGCACAGTACGAGTAATTTTGCCTCATTGGAGCGTTTATTATTAGATATATATTTTTTTTTTTTTTATTATCGGTTATCTGAGCTATTTTTGGTGTTATCAGATTTATCAGTATGACGTCATATTTTCTTCATATATTGCACTCCTAAATCAAGTGTGTTATTATCATTATTACTGGCATTAGTGTCATTAATAACATTAATAGCATTAATAAGTACTTAACATGAATATTGATGACAAATACCCATTTTAATAACAGTCCTATATTGTACATCTTTATTTTACTGTTCTTGCTGTTACTCCGCCTTTTTGATGGTGCTACAACAAAAACAACTAGAGCGGAGTGAGCTATTCTTTTTAGGGTTTTTTTGTCTGTTTTTTTAGAAAAATTCCCTCAAAACATTTCCTGATCGTCCTCGACTCGTCACTAAGCATTCGCACTCGACATCACGGGGCTTTGCCTTTTTCCAGTTGCATAAAACAGGACAAGACAACAATAATATGTACTCCTCGCAGACAGAGACGGCTCCCCCGAAAGACAAAAATGTCCAACAGCATTACACTGAGAGCAAATCAGGCTCTACCGTAGTGCTTCGGGGCCTGCCTGCTGTCAGCCGGAGACGAGCACTCGCCGAGAAGATCCTACCTACAGCTTCCATGCGTTCCCACGTGCTGCAGCTGAAACGAGCGCTTAGCTGTTTGCCCCGCTGGACGGTAAAGGGCAGACAAAAACACCTGACAAACATCGGGCCCGTCGGGCCTCGAGAGCCGCCTGAAAGGAAGACTTGGGTTAGAACTTTTGACTCAACCCCTCCTTTCATGTGACGTTCTCCTTACCCGGTGCCGATCCGAGAGCGTTTCATCCCTCCACGTGATATTTCTTTCTTTCCCACAACATCTGGCCTGTCAGCGTGAGCACGACGCAACGCTTGGAATAAATCCAAGTCGAGAAGTCTCGTTAAAAACTGGCAACGGTGTGACAAACGTCATACGTCATTGGCGGCATTCAGCTTGCAAATAATACTGCACGTTCCAACAGAACACTTGAGTTGGGTTTCACTATTAACTGCAGTGTCCAGCTCAGATAACAGCTTGAAATCTATTCTGCGCATCACACCGCTGCTGTTTAATTAGTAGACTTGCAAGAAAACATTAGATCTATTTGCAGCGTCCTAACTTTTTCCCATTCCAAAAAAAAAAAACACACAACATCCATACGGTTCGGATGGTGGATATTCCCCGAGTGACTCATAAAAGCCTTTAATTATTGAAGAACCGTTCAAACGCGGACGCTCAAGAGACAATACTCTCCCCGACACTTCTATTATTTTGTGCAGAAGCTCTTCAAATTAATTAGTAAAGATTAAAAACAAAGAATCGAGGAACGGAAGCGCTGCGTGGTGTTATTTTTTGGGCAGGATTCGTTAACGAAGAGGTCCGTCCTGTCTAATAAAGGAATGAATCGGTACTCCCTTCTGGCGCCACGCTCCGATGTATACGAGTACGCGTGACGACAAAACCCCCGCTCTCTCTTTGGATGGTGCGACAAAATTTGCATTATCACCGCCATGTCGCTTTTTGGCCCAAAGACAGCAGAGAATGGGATCGAGCGGAGCCCGGAAGAAAAGGAGGGCAAGAAGACCAAGGGGCAGAGAGGGCACGGCAAAAAGAAATGAAAAATGTAGCCCGCCAATGGATGTTGAGACGAAGGATTAGACGGAAGAGGAGGGAACAAATGAATTCCACGCCATCCGTTACGGCGCCGCCGGCCAAGTACCTTATTTGTCCAATATGCATCCGTACACGCCGATGAGGCCGGGTTGAGTCGACGGGTGACCCACATTTAAATCAGCCAGTCATCTGTCATAATAAAAAGGCAGCTTGCTCGCCCCTCCCTCCCAGGCGTATTTCCATCACTTCAGAGGACATTACTTTGACTTACACTCGTTTACCACAGACTGCATCTACCCCTAAACCTCCGCCTTACCTTAACCCCGAGCTAAGCCCTCGCCTTGAAATCGGATTATTTACATAACGCCAATTGCTTTCTGTCCCCGAAAGGGAGGGCGGGTGCTCCCAATGTTAGCAGATTGATGTCCCCAACTACAGCAACAACAACACACACACAAACTAGAGTAATACCTCATGTCGCCGGGCTCATATCCACTCCGCAACTGTACCCCGCCAATTTAATTACCCATGCTGCATATAAAACACCCCACCGACCAATCAGTGCGCGCCGAGAGCTCGCGGAATCTCGCCTGACAATCCCGTTAAAGCTTTTAGTGCTTTTCAGCCCCCCTCCTCTTTGTCTTTTCTCCACTTCCACAATTCTTTGCTTCCCGGTGCAAGAGCACACCCTGACAGGAAGTTCTTGAACTGTAAGAGGATGCAAAGTGACATTTACGGAATTGGGTCTATATGGCTATGTGTCTTTGGGTCAATATTGGGAGGATGCATGCCCGGCCGGCCACTAGGGGGCAAAGTAAGTAGAAACAACACAATACAGACCTGATCCAAATCTTAAGACCAGTTAAAAATTGCCAGAATTGAGCTTTGGCACATTTGGACCCTAATGAGGTTTTATGTAGAGCTACAATAGGCAAAAGCAAGAAGGGGGAGTGTGACCCAAACAATTCGACTGAAATAGGCTGTTTATCAGCTGATCAAAAGTTTCAGACCGTCGCTCAAAAAATGAAAAAAAAAACCAACTCTCTAAACCAAAACATAAAATGTTCTCAGCAGGACTCAGTAATGAGTAGCTCCACCGTTCTTGTTAATCACTTCCAAAATTGGTTTGAGCATGCTTCATGCGAGTGTTTCCAGGAAGCTAGTGGGAGCATTGCTCCAAGTGGTGAAGGACATCAACTATCTGGAACTGGTGGCCATTTTTATAAACTTCCCTTGCCGTCCATCCCCAAATGTCCAAAAGAGTGCGTTATTTTCCCTGAAGAAGTCCTTCGTCAAGCAAGCATTTTGAACTGCAGCGTTGGTCCTGCTGAAAAACCCAGCGGTTACCACACAGACGAGGGCCCTCGGTCCCTGATGGGTGCCCGCTGCTACATCTGCATGTAGCCGGGCGCTGTTTATACTTTGCCAGGGAGTGTCAAAAAATGGGACATTGAAAGGTGGAAAAAAGTTTTAGTCTCTGATGAGAAAAAATGTAACCTTGGCGGTCCAGATGGCTTCCAACGTTACTGGCATGACAAGGAGAGGCCACCCGAGATGTTCTCTACCCGGCACAGTGGAGGGGGGGCCCATCATGATCTGGGGCGCTTTTTCATTCAGTGGAACTCTGCAGCTTCAGGTGCTGCAGGGTCGTTTTGTGCACTTTTTCAAAGTGCTTTTTGTCACACTCCCCTTTCTTGCTTTTGCATATTGTAGCTCTACTTAAAACCTCATTACAACCCAAATGTGCAAGAGTTGTCCGAGGTCAATTCTAGCAATTTTTCAACTGGTCTTAAGATTTTCATCAGGACTGTCCTTGCCCACAGATACATATTTGACTCTAAACAGTGTCTTAGTAAAGCAGTGGGAGCGTCCTGATTTAGCAGTACTCTAATTGTTTGTGCACTCCCCACCACCAACACCTAACTACCTTGTTAATCTCAGTCATCAAGTGCAAAGTCATCACTAGCTAATGGTGCACGCTCAGTAAATGGTAAGAAGGGCCATTACGGAAGAAGCCATTGAAGAAATGGAGGCCATGAGTCTTCGCTGGCCAAAAAAACGCTGACATCCATCCCTCCCCCCCAAAAAAGCCTATAATGAGCCTTGGAGAAAAAAGATTTTGCCAGTTAAGGACACTTTAATAGGGTCAAGTACAGGCGAAAAAATTTGCAAATTCATCAAATTCTGAGGATAATTTTATAGATTAAATGTTTTTTTTTTTCTTAGCACGAAACATAGTTATTGCTTTCTGCAGTAAAAATACAGCAATACTAAAAACACAGTAATAATAGTATTATATAATAATAATAATAATAACAGATTGCATTTTATATAGCGCTTTTCAAAATACCCAAAGCGCCAAAGCGTGAAGCCATTATTCAGTTACTCCTCAGTCACACACATCTACATCTAGATGGCACTGAAGGTGGATGCATTCCTACACCAGTGAAGTGCCTTGCCCAAAGACACAACAGCAACCAAGCCAACCTTCCGGTTTCATAATAGTTAAAATACATTGCATTATATAAGCCGGAGGCGGGGCACCCATGGGGCCCGGTCGGGCACAGCCCGAAAAGGTATTGTGGGTCCCCCCTCCCTGAGCTCACCACTCGTGGGAGGGGCCAAAGGGGTCGGGTGCAAAGAGAGCTGGGTGGCGGCCGGAGGCAGAGGCCTTGGCGGTTCGATCCTCGGCTACAGAAGCTAGTTGTCGGTACTTGGAATGTCACCTCTCTGGCGGGGAAGGAGCCTGAGCTGGTGCGTGAGGTGGAGAAATTCCGGCTAGATATAGTCGGACTCACCTCAACGCACGGCAAGGGCTTTGGAACCAGTCCTCTCGAGAGGGGCTGGACTTCATTCCACTCTGGTGTTGCCGGCAATGGGAGGCGACGAGCAGGGGTGGCAATTCTATAGACAAACAAACATTCACACTCTAATGGACAATTTAGAGCGGCCAATGAAGCTAACATGCATGTTTTTGGAATGTGGGAGGAAAGCGGAGTACCCGGAGAAAACCCACACACGCACGGGGAGAACATGCAAACTCCACACAGAGATGCCCAACGGAGATTTGAACCCAGGTCTTCCAGATCTCCTGACTGTGTGGCCAACGTGCTAACCACTCAGCCACCGTGCGGCCGCAGAATAACATGTCAAATGTATTTATTGTTTGGACTCAGACCGGATAACCACAGACTAAATATTTTTCTTTGCTGGGATCAATGTTTGACATTCTATATTTTATGTCCATATTTTTATAACTCTTAAATTTGGATTTGGAACATCTATGTATTAACATGTCCTATACACACAGAGAAAATACCTGTTCTGCTTCGGCTGGTGACGTGTTGCACCCTTCTGAAATTATTCCAAAGATGTTCCCATCACAGGTTTGACAGAAAGATGAACAGATTAGGGTAAATTGTCTGGCTGGGCAAGTTTTGCATTCTTCTTGAAATCAATCCAAACTTTGTTGGTCAAACAAGCCGGCTGGCGTCAGCCGCGGCTATGAGGCCTTTTAAACCTTCAGGTACACCCAACACCGGTTTTATGGATAAAGAACTTTTTACGGGACAGACCACAACAGGTGCTTGTGAACCGTTTTCAATCTAGTAAATTGGTTTTAAACACAGGGCTCCCTCAAGGTTGTGTTTTATCTCCCATGCTCTTTTCTGCATACACTAATCTTCTGCAGCCGTGAGCGAACGACACTTTTTAAACGTGCAGATGACATGGCCTTGGTGGCCCGCATGACCGGCTCTGACGCTCTATTTCGGTACACGCAGGCAGTCAGCAATATGCTCAAAACATTCAGTGAGAGCTCACTGAAGCTGAACATCACCAAAACCAAAGAGTCAAAAGCAAGGCACCATCGCTTTTCCAGCCACTCAGCATCCCGGGGAAGTTAGTAGAGCAGGTCCAGTCCTTCAAATACCTGGGGACTGAGCTTGACACCAGTCTAGCATTCCCACAGCACACATATTTTATGTACAAGAAAGCACAACAGCCCCTCCACCAACTGAGGACTCTAAGGACTTTTAATACAGTACCTAGCTCGGCTGCAGTCAGGGAAAGCCACAGAACATGCCCGACAATCCTTTTGCCGACAGACCAGTCTCCCGCGTTGTCCGTAAGACACCGATTGCGATACCCGGTGCATGTCTCCACAACCAATGAATCCAAAGAGTTATGGCTGATTCGTATCAATACGGGAGTCCTTATCTGGTGCATCTGATTCAGCAGCTCCTCAAACCGGATAGCCGGTCAAATCGGTTTATCGTTAACATCCCAAATGGAAGTGTGGGCCTCTCCATGTTTCTGAGTATGTTTCCAGTCACAATAAGGGATGTGGGCGGGGCAGGTCATCCTCTGGAAGTTTCATCATGCAGTGATATTGTATTATCTTCAAAACGTAAGTCCAATAAGTCTTTGTCTAAATCAGTGGTTCTCATAGTGGGGTGGGGGGTGAACTGTAGAAGTAGGGAGTACTTTCAATGTTAGTGTAAACTCGCCAATATGTCCAAATGTACATACCCAACATGCTAACTCGTGAATACACTTCACAGCTCTCCATTTTGTTGCACTTTCCTGGTTTCACTTTCAAGTTCAGTTTGTACTGTACAGATAAATAAATACAAATTATTCGTTGTCAATAGTGTTTCAAATGGGGGGGGGGGGGGCATAACATTTCTGGCCCCAAGGAGGGCGTGACAGAAAATAACAGAACCACTGGTTGAGGTGATTTTATGATTCTTTTTTTACATATATCCTCCCGGGACCCGTGGCAAAAATCACGTTGCCGCTGAGTTATCCGTGATCGGAACACTAAAGATACAAGTTGCATCTCCATGTGTAGCTTGAAACGTCTCTTCACCACTTAATCTTAACGCCAGGGTAGCAAGAGCGAATCATGAGGGGAGCTTAATGTCACAGCTGATTGATAGTCATATGACATCTATAAATTGACGCTTATGTGATCGACCCAAACTACCTCGGCGAACGTTCTGGTAGCTACCGATCGACTTAATGGGCACCCCTGGTCTACTCACGGGTACAGCTGATGCCCAACAGGCGGCAGCACACAGTGATACAAAGGAAGAGAACGCCAAGCAGTTGTGAAGTATGACTGTTTCGTTGGAACGGAATGGTTTTGTGACGCAAAAGAAGTACAATTTTGAATGGGTATTGGCAAAATGCTTTATTCTATGACCCCACAGACTAGACTAGGAACTGAAAACTGACCAGAACTCTATAAAGTGGATAAACTTCGGCGCCACATGGGAGGCAGATGTGGCTCTTTTGATGGGTGGATCTGGCTGTCAGACAGTCTTAACACTAGAAAATGTGTTGTTTTACGCTGACATATCCAGAAATCACAGCTGTAAAAACAACAGTCAAATTATAAAACTTTGCATTTTATTCCATCCATCAATTTTCTACCGCAATGTGGGCGGCCAGAGCCGGTGCCGGTGCCGGCTGTCCTTCCCATATTTTCTGGGTCAGACACCAAAACTCCATTGTCTGTGGAGAAAGTGGTAGCCTACCTGGCCTATCGATAGGTCAATAAGTAAACTTCCCTCCATCGATCAAATAGTCTAGATAGCTGTTTCTGCAGAGCCTTTTGGGATGGCGCAAAGAAAGATGCGGAGTGCAAAGCCATGAAAGCAGAAGTCGCATTAATAGTAAGAAGTACTTGATTCATGATTGGGTAGCTTCAGTTTAACAATGGTATTAAAAAGAATCCATTCAGAGATGTAATGTTTTCTAAAATTGTTCTTTTTGCTTGAAAATGCAAGCATTTCGCTGTAGTCAATGCTAAAAAAAACATGATATGAAGCCAAACTGACTCGAAAATAGAAAACTGAATGGCACAAAATGTACCTAGGAACTATTTGGAGTCCAGATTGGACATCCATCAATGGCTGAAGCTTCATGAATGTTAATGATCCAAACATTGCGGGTTTTTTTTTTTTTTTAAAGCATTGTTTTTACTTGCCTTTCGCTTATGTGAGGAGTGTGGACACCAATAAATCATGAGCAGCTCCACAGGTCCACTTCCTTACATTAATCTTTTAATGGACTCTCCTCCCTTCTCGTTGGCAGCTGCACTGCGCCCGACAGGTCAGCAAAGATTGCCGGGGTCATTAGTCCTGTGATAGGCTGAACGATAAGATCAGCAACAATGGGAACAAGGTGTGGGAGAGACAGCGCTGAGCAAGCTGCACAAGTTGCACAGGAGGCGGGGGGGTCGTCTTTTGCAAGGTCGTTCCGAGAGCGGGCGACGGTTCATTTGGTACCCAATGTTGGGGCTGTTGTTGCAGTGCTAATATTTCACTCCTGAGATGTTTCCGGAATCCTTTATTCTTAGACGTGCGGGAGCAGCAGGAGAAAAATTGCCTTTTTTAGAATGAATGTAAAGTAATCCTCACGCTTGGCTGCAAAACTTACATCACCGCATTGACGCTCAATATGCATCATTCAAGCTCATATCTTTTACACATCGCCGGCCTTCAAAAACAAGGTTCAAGCTTCTCCGGAGTTCCACTTCATGTCGTTTTCGCCGGATTTCCTCTTTACGATCCACCATGAAAGTATTTCATAAAACAGAAGGGTGCGAGCTTGGAGAACGTTCATTTGTCTGGAGAAAAACCTTTCAGGAGCTCAGAAAATTAACTACAGACACAAGCAGCTCAGTCCATACTGTCCAAGGAGAACAAATGGCATGGAGTTGATGGTTTGATAGTGGCTAGATGTATTTCTTAATCAGCGCCGGGGTGGAAGGGTAACACCGTAAATGCGGCCCACTACTCACAACAAGTCACTTGGGAGATTATACCAATTGCTTTTTCAGAAATGAATTCAGTGACCTACTGTAATATGAATTTCATTTGCACACTACCTACTAGCCGCTGCCCGACTACCCCGAGTGTGTGTGTCTTCTGCATTTCATGGAAGACAACAATGACCAACACGCAGCAAAATAGCCACATGACAACCAAGCAGGATAGGATTATTGATTATGTCTCCTTTGAATCTTCAATCCAGATTTGTTGCTCAATATACCACCACAACTTTTAACAAGTACGACTACTTCAAGAAAAAACAGTGCACCAAATGGGGCTACTTTTTGCATTCAAAGCATGCAGCAAGATTACCTGATACTACACTGACATAAGTGTGTGACTATCAGGGGTGTCCCAAGATCCCGCGGGACCTTGCAATAACAAATAACTAAAATAATCATGCAATACATGAAAATGTGTTTTGCCATATATTGCCATGTGAATGCATATCTGTTTTCCTTGTCTCTTGCATTCAAACGGGCGGGAAGAGTTCACTCTGGGCATTGGTTTGCAATAAACGGGTCATAGAACAGCAAACAGACCAACATCTATCGGTCATGTCATGCAGTTGCTTTGTCTCTGTGGGGTGAGGCCTCAGGAGAAGCAATGCAAGGTGATGTAGAAATTAGGAGGGAAAAAGCTGATTGAAAAGTGATGAGCAAGGCGAGCCCATCGACATGAGCGAGGCAGCATGCCAAATTTATTCGAAAGCAGTAGCAACGTAAAAGCGAACAAAACAAACGTGCCCGCCTCAAGCCAGTGGCGATTGTTCTAAGACTGCAAAAGATGCTCAGCTTCCCCTAAAATTTCCCCCCCAAAAAAAGTGGTAAAAGATGTACTGCTGTGTGTACGTGTCATTGGCCAAATATGCTCTAGAATACCCTCACCTTTTGTTCAGAGTCAGCTACTTATGACTAACACCACTTCCTTCTCGTTCATTCCTGCAGAGTCACTGCGTTTTTACACAGTCGGACGCTGAGCATTTACTAACTTTGATGGGGTAGAATTTACATCTAAAGAAATAAACACCATTATAATGTAGGCCGGACAAAAATGAGCTTCCCCTTCTTGAACGACCATCACCCACCCACACATGGCAGGGAAAAGCTCCACCTTTCTGTACAGTACATTCCCCAAACCTTAAGAGCCGTTTCCTGGTACTATCATCACAACTATAGTGGTTAAAAAAAAAAAAGCACAAACAAACCACATTGGGATGCAGAACCTTTGTTCTGACAGTCAACAGTCACCGAGACAGCGCAGAACAGCACAAAATGCTGCTCTTTGATACAGTTGGAAAACCAGCATTTTAAGAAATGCTGAAAACCCTGGTACAATTTATGGGGGCATTGTAAAACTCTTCTTACATGAAAGCGGTAAAACACAACGCGGGGGAAAAATATACTCATCTACACAGCCACACGAGCAAATGTGATTCCGCCTCGATCGAGCCGTCTGCCGGGAAATAATCCCCCACACAAGCATTCCTTCTCCTCATGATGACAGCATACCATTCACATTATGTCAATATCTGCGACATTCCACTTTTAAGAGAAAGTTCTGTTTTTGTTAGCCAATTGTGCAATTTCATTTGTGATTCCGTTGCGGAAATTACAGGGCCCTAGCATTAATATTATTATTGGAAAATATTATCTGCCATGGTTGTTGTAGGTTGGGCTGCAATCCTTAATGATAAGTGGCCATTAGTAATGTAATTGCATAGTCATGTTATGCAACTGCATGTGTAGCTTTGTGCATGCGTGTGGAGCATGTAGTAACGGCATGTAGTATGCCAGGGAATGTACGGAACATTAATATTTATTATTATTGTTGATATATTATCATAACACTGGTTCATTTGGTCCTAAAATATAAATATGAGACACTTAAAACAAAAAAGACCGGCAATTTTACAATAATAAAAAAATATACCAAGACAGTAAAGTCATAATATTGAGAAAAAAAAATGGCATCAAATTGAAAGGGAAAAAGACGAAACAAAGAAGTTGTAATTTTGGAAAAATTACAATACTAAATTCATAATAAGAGGATAAAGTCATAATATTCTGAGAAGAAAATGTACAAGCACCATGTTAAAATATTTGTTAAAAAAAAATAAATAAATTAAAACAGCAAAAAAGCTGATATGTGGGTTGTTTTTTTCCTTAAATATACTAAAACATCTTTACATATCTACAAGAAATGGTTTAAAAAATCTGAAAGTGGCTCCTGCAATCCTTCTCAATCCCACTGACATTCCTTCCGTAGAGGAAGCACAGTCTGAAGACACGTACTCGGACAGTTCTATCACCGTGGCTGAGGTTTCTGGGCTAGTCAAAACAATTCCCAGTAGCAAGGCTCCGGGGGTGGATGAGTTTCACCCTGAGTTCCCCAAGGCTCTGGATGTTAAGGGACTGTCTTGGCTGACACATCTCTTCAACATTGCATGGAAGTCGGGAAGAGTACCTCTGGACTGGCAGACCGGTCCCCATTTTTAAAAAGGATGACCGGGGGGTGTGTCTATTCCAGGGTGCTGGAAAAAAGGAAACAACCGTTAGCCGAACCTCGGTAAATATGGTTTTCGTCCCGGTCGCGGAACACTGGACCAGCTCTAAACCCTTGCAAGGGTACTGGAGGGTATGTGGGCGTTTGCTCGATCGCATCACTCGTGGTGTCCTGTGGGGGGTGCTCCGGGAGTACGGGATCGGTGGTGTGCTACTACGTGCCATTCGGTTCTCGTACAATTGGACCAGGAGCCTGGTTGGCATTGCCAGCAGTAAGTTTGTTTTTGGTGAATGTTGGCCTCGGCCAAGGCTGCCCCTTGTTACCGATTCTGTTCATAACTTTCATGGACAGATCTCGTCTGTGGTATTTGCAGAAAATGTGGTCCTGATGACCTCATCAGGCTGTGACCTTCACCGTTTGCTGTAGCGGTTTGCAGCGGAGTGTGAAGCTTCTCGGATAAGCCTCAGCACCTGCAAATCTGAGGCCATGGTTCTAAGTCGGAAACGGGTTGGGAGTGAGGTCTTGCCCCAGGTGGAGCAGTTCATTTGTCTCGAGGTCTTGTTCGCAAGTTTTGAAGGTTGGAGCATCAGGTCGACAGATGGATCGGCACAGCGTGGCAGTAATGCGGTCGCTGTACCGGACCGTCGTGGTGAAGAGACAGCTGAGCCGGAAGGCAAAGTTTTCAATTTACCGCTCAATCTAGATTCCCTCCTTCACCTATGGCCACGAGATTTGGGTCATGACCAAATCAACGAGATTGTGGATATAAACGGCGGAAATGAGTTTTCTCCGGAAGGTGGCTGCATTTGGTGTGGCCATTTGGGAGGAGCTTAAAGTAGTGCCGCTGCTCCTTCACAAGGAGAGGGGCCAGTTGAGGTGGCTCAGGCATCTAGTCCGGACGCCTCCCGGGTGAGGTGTTCTGGGCATACCCAGTCGGGAGAAAGCCCGGGGAAGACCTTGGACACGCTGTCCCGAAGCTGGCCTGGGAACGCCTTGGTGTCATTCCGGTGGAAATGGCAGAGGTGGCCGGAGATTGGGAAGTCTGGACTTTCCCAGTGGGACTGCTGCCCCCGCGACCCGCACCCATATAAGTGGAGGAAAAGGGAATGGGCCCTGCATCTTTTCATTTTTGAGTATGCGGCCTGTGGTGGAAAACGTTTGGACACCACTAGGGATCGCCACAATAATAGCAAACACAAAATACACCTTCTACACTCACAAGATAAAGAATCCATTTCATCAAGACATACAGTTGTTACTTATAGTTCCAGACCATCCAAACCAAACCATCAAACTAAGCGACTGTGACCGCGGTTTGTTGAGCCCTCACTTAAGCGCAACAGATTCCTCCTCGCCGATGTTGTCGTTGTTGTCGTTATTATTTTAAATGAGATGATACAAAACATTCAGACTAATTAGTTCTGGGCTATAAATGGTCGCTAATTAGGCTTAGTGCTTCAGAGGGAATATCTGAGTAGAACAAGAGGAGTTCTAAAATACTGAGATCAAAACAGGGAAAAACATGGTTTGGAGAACAGCCTTTGTGAAATCGCACAAAGATTTGTACATTTTACATTCTTAATCTTGCTGTCATGTGAAAAAATACGGACACCGTAAATGCCATCCTCCAAGTTTTGTAACTATTTGACAAACCATCAATGAGCCGTGTGAGAAATTTCAAGTCGGTCGGATGTATGGACTTTGAAAACAGCGCCGCCATCTGGTGTGTTTGTCAAGCATCAGCAAAACAGAGTTAATCTTCTTCTTCTCCTTTGGGCTTATCCCTTCAAGGGTCGCCACAGCGAATCAATTGCCTCCATCTAACTCTGTCTTCTGTATCCTCTTCTCTTGCGCCAACTACCTTCATGTCCTCTTTCACTACATCCATAAACCTCCTCTTTGGTCTTCCTCTAGGCCTCCTGCCTGGCAATTCAAAACTCAGCATCCTTCTACCAATATATTCACTATCTCTCCTCTGGACATGTCCGAACCATCTCAGTCTGGCCTCTCTGACTTTATCTCCAAAACCTCTAACATGTGCTGTCCCTCTGATGTGCTCATTCCTGATCCTGTCCATCCTGGTCACACCCAAAGAACCTCAGCATCTTCATCTCCGCTACCTCCAGCTCTGCCTCCTGTCTTTTCCTTAGCGGCACTGTCTCTAAACCAACACCATCGGTGGTCTTACCACACTTTTGTACACCTTTCCTTTCCTTTTAGCTGAAACTCTTCTATCACACCCGACACTTTTCTCCACCCATTCCAGCCTGCCTGCACACGCTTCTCCACCTCTTTTCCACACTCTCCATTGCTCTGGACTGTTGACCCTAAGTACTTAAAATCCTCCACCTTCTTTATCTCTTCTCCCTGTAACCTCACTCTTCCACTTGGGTCCCTCTCATTTACACACATGTACTCCGTCTTCATTCCTCTCCTTTCCAGGGCAAACCTCCACCCCTCAAGCTTCTCCTCCACCTCTTCCCTGCTCTGACTACATATCACAATGTCATCTGCAAACACCATAGTCCATGGAGATTCCTGTCTAACCTCGTCCGTCAGCCTGTCCATCACCATAGCAAACAAAAAGGGGCTCAGAGTTGATCCCTGATGTAGTCCTACCTTCACTCGGAACTCCTCTGTCACACCTGCAGCAAACCTCACTACCGTCTTACAGTCCTCGTACATGTCCGGCACCGCTCTAACATACTTCTCTGCCACTCCAGACTTCCTCATGCAATACCACACTTCCTGTCTGGGCAAAACAGAGTTAATGTTGTGACAAATTGTCATCTTTTCATTGCGTATCATAAATGAATACATGACCTTAGCACACTGGCAGACTGGAACATGTAGTTTCCGTTGTATTATTAGGCCTGCGTTGTGGTTATTTCCTATTTTTCGCATGTTTTTCCCTGCCTTCCTTGATTTGTCACTTCTGGTAATGTCGCACACGTGCTTCTCGTTAGGTAAGTTCAGGTGTGCGCACTCTTGGTTTGTTGGAGCATTGTTTGTGTTACGCTGTCGTTCACACCCGTCTGTTTCTTGCTGCCGCTGCTCAGCGGCGTTGTTCTTTACTAAATTCCTTTTCCTGACCTGCTTGGCGTCCTGCTCTCCGCATCCTCGGGGTCGTTGCACCATGCCGAGAAGACGGAACCGTGACAGCTTGTTTTCTTTTTACTGGTGTAAAGGGTCATTTCTATGATTTATCAACTTTGCTTTAATGTGGTATATTCATTCATTTTCTATACCGCTTATCCTCATTAGGGTCGCGGGGATGCTGGAGCCTATCCCAGCAGACTTTGGGGCGGGGTACACCCTGGACTGGTCGCCAGTCAATCGCAGGGCA
>QODF01000151.1:1073335-1188272 GCA_024372805.1 Oostethus manadensis | reverse complement strand
CAACTCCTTCCTAAAAGTCACGCAACACTTCTCCTTTTTCATCTTCCACCATTTCGTCCTCTGCTCTGCCTTTACCCTCTTCATCCTTCTCACCAGTAGAGTCATCCTACACACCACCATCCATTGCTGTCTGGCTACACTCTCACCTACCACTGCTTTGCAGTCACTGACCTCCTTCAGGTTACACCTTCTACACAAGATTTAGTCTACCTGTGTGCTCCTACCTCCACTCTTATAGGTCACCCTATGTTCCTGTTTTTCTGAATAAAAGTATTCAGCCAACTACAGCCATTTCCATCCTTTTTGCAAAGTCGACCACCATCTGTCCTTCTGCGTTCATCTCCTGGATACCAAATTTGCCCATCACCTCCTCATCATCTCTGTTTCCTGCACCACTGGAACACTAACAATATACTGTACAATGAAAGCAACCCTTTAAAATAAACTGTGGCGTCAGTTGGGTTTGATAAACACTGCCACGGTGATTAACAATTATAATACCGATTACAAGGGCTGTATCAATAATTGCTGAGTTTACAGTATCTATTACGGGTGCCACAAGATTAAAACATGACTAATAAAAAAAAAACACAAAAAGCGTGCGGCCAGCATATGCTCACATCAACACAAACGAGCCAGTGAGCAAAATTTCTTCGAAAGTCATGGCAACAAAACAAACTCACCCACCTCAAACATACCCACCGGATCCAGTTTTGGTGGGACGTGGGATCAAAATGTTAAACAGCGCAAAGTCGTTAGCGTTCACAAAAAGTCACGGCAAAAGATACGCTGCTCTTAAATACAGTTGAAAAGCCAGCCTTTCAAGAAAAGCTAAAGTTTGACAGACAGTATGAATTGCCTGTGGGTAAATACATGTCACAAAAGCCAATTCCATGCTTTTACGGAGTGAAAAGATGACATATTAAAGGAAATATTGAAAAATATAGCAATAGTGGCTTATTTGGTCTCAAAAATAATGACTGTAATGTCGTTTAGCGCCAAATTGTGGGACAATAAACATTTCAAAAAGCACTTGCATTGTTTTGTGACTTTGTTAAATAAAAGTGTGTTTGTCCAGTCATATTTGTCATTGTACAGTAGAACCTAAAGATACAAAATGTATTTGTTCTGGAGGGGCTTTCGTGTCTTGAAATTTTCGTATTATGAGACGAGAGTTACATACAAATGCCCTAATTCGTTCCAGCCCTGTCGTATAAAGTGTAAATATTGTACCCACCCAAAAGAAATATGTTCATTAATGACAACATAATCATTTACTTGTGCATGAATGTTAGAATAAAAGATAACATAAAAGATGCAATGAAAAACAATAACAAATGTATACAAATACAAAACAAATAAAAACAAATAACGAGAGGCGGGGTACACCCTGGACTGGTCGTATGATGGTGCAGTACATTCATGAACAGTAAATGAAGAAAAAAATACATCTTTGCAGGGAATTGATGGAACCATGGGAGAGCAGGGAAACCAAGGTAAAGATGGGCCAAAGGTGAGTTTAAGAGATGTTGTATGACTGAAGCGTATGGCTTTTGCTAGACCTTTGTGTCTTTGTAGGGAGACCGAGGGCTAACAGGGATTCAAGGAGTACATGGACCTCGAGGAGACAAGGTAGGCCATGAATGAGTTTTCTTCACTCGAATTTGTTTTACTGTTATCTCATTCATTTTTACAGTGAGGCCATTGACACAAATGTACGACATGCAGATGATATGCCTTAAATAACTGTTTTGGTGCTATTTTGTTTCTAAATTGTAAATAACAAATATGTCCACATTCTATTTCCCAAAAAAGGGTCGCGCAGGTCGATCTGGATTTTCTGGAATACCTGGTCCTTTTGTGAGTATAGGAACCTAGGTTTTCTGTTTTTCTGAAATTGTGAAATATAAATTATTATCAGTGGTTCTGGTTTGCTTTGCTTCTGGCAGGGGGAAATGGGAAAATCTGGGGAACCAGGACCTGAAGGACAACCTGGTATTAAGGTTCCTATATGTCTAAACTTCTTATTGTTGCCTCTTCATATTTCATCTCAAACTATATACAGTATACATATTTAGATTCCACTTTCAACTTTTATGATAACATTGAAAGCATGAAATGTAATGTATGTGTTCATGTGTAATGTGGTAATTACATTTGAAACAAATACTGACTTTACTAATTATTCCTTTTTCACTGTACACTACCTATTTGGCTCTACACAGCTCTTCTCGCTATTGATGCTTTTCCGTTGACCATTTCTTGTACCTGGGCAGATGTGATCCAGCAGTCAGTGTCAACCACTCTTGTGTAAATGGCAAATATGTTTGAGGATACACATATAGGACTGACAAAAATAAACACATACGCTAACGTTAATTTACTTTGTTTCTTTGCCATTTTTCTACTTCAGTATTATCTCCATAGTCACTTTGCTGCCAAAGTCAATTTCTTTCCTGTCTCTTCTTGAATAAAATGATGTCTCCCTACTTTAGCCAACTCCACTGCTGTTGTTAGTTTGTGTTTCCTGTTCTGACGCCAAGTCAGTTCTGTAAAGTGGAAAAGGAGCATTATGTTACGACAGCATCTGATGCTGGAGTGATATTGAATTTTGCTGCATTAACAGTAGCATAACATACAGTACAATTGACATAACACAAATATTCATTCCACTGCAATTGTTTCATATTATTAATATTATAAGCTACAGTATTACTATTTCATGATGAATGATTATTATTATTATTTTATTATTACTGTTACTTGTATTTCCAAAAACAAAATAATGACCTTACATTAATATTGTCTGTTTAACTTGACTGTACAGGGAAGTCCAGCAGTTCCAGGCACAATTGGACTAAAAGGATTCAAGGTAATGTTTTGGACTATAGATAAGTATTCTGAATAGAATTAAGATTACTTCGACCAGTCCAGGGTGTACCCCGCCTCTTGCTCGAAGTCAGCTGGGATAGGCTCCAGCAAATGCCCGCGACCTTAATGATAAGCCGCATAGAAAATAGATGGATGGATGGATGGATTAAGCTTACTTTTGTAACCATACAAAATGGCCAATGTGTCAATGTGAACTTTATCTGTTTTTGTAGGGTTTACAAGGTCATTCGGGAGACAGAGGACAAGATGGAATCCATGGAGCCATGGTAAGATCAATCACACTGCTTGTAATTGCTTAGATTCTGCATTTTGTGTTGTATTGCCCATGACTTAAAGTATATAGTATTATATCAAGTTGAATTTTCTAACTGGGGAGTCTCCCAGATCATTGGGTTGATCATTGGAAAACATGCAAAATACAGCTAATGTTTTACAACCATGTTTTGGAACTGGTGTCTGAATTATTTTTTTAGTTATTTCAGTTGCACTTAAAAGAAATATCTTTTACAAAAGGGTCCCACTGGTAAAAATGGAATGACTGGGGACACTGGACTTCCGGGTCCAAAAGTAAGTGGACTCTGTTGAAATTAACTGCAGTTTATAAATAAATGTTGGCATTGCAGAAAAAAACACTGAAATAAGCACTTAACATTTTCAATTGAAAAATAAAACGGGCATTCAAGAATTTTTTACAGTTGGCACTTCAAGTAATCTTTCCATGCCTTCTCAAGTCACATTTCTTCTTAGCAATTTTAGCGTTACGTTTTGTCAGATGCTCATTTATGTATACGTTTTGTCCTTTCAACTTTTTGCCCTGCTTCAGCAGTACGCTTTTTAATTTCCTGTTATTGAACTTGACAAGGATGACTGGTGTGGCCTTGTTTCTGCCGTACATTGGGATGGAAGTATCGGTGGTATTCGAATGTAGAAGAGTAGCAACTTCCTCTTCATCTGGTTTGTCTTTTTTCCCTACTACCCCTGCCTACGACTTGGGTTTAATCCGAAGCCCTGTCACGGTCACATCGGTCATCGTTCATATGTGTATTCTGATCCATGCCGTTGATTGTGTTCTTGATTTCAGTAACACTTTAGTCACAATACATGTTTTTATACAATCCCAACATTTATTTTCAATGCCAAAACTTGATGGCAGTGGTCTACTCACATTATAAAACTACTTTACCACACAAAGATTCAAACGGTCACCTGTATAACAGGGTTTATCAGGAAAGCCAGGAACAAGTGGCCTCCAGGGACCTGTAGGGAAAAGTGTGAGTGAGTCATACAGTCATTAACAATTAAAATTAGTCCCTACTCGTAAAGATGTGGTGCTTCTTTCCAGGGAGATGCTGGAAGTACAGGATTGAAAGGAACATCTGGAAAGCCGGGAAAAAGAGTGAGAAACGATACAACATGAATATGATATTGCAAATTTCTTTGATGGAAAAAAAAACATACCTACTTTTGTAAATGTACAATATGTATGTAAATGTAAATGTACTGTATTTTAAATTTATCCCTCATAGTAGAGTGGAAATGTTTTGCTGCTTTTTAGGGGGAAAAGGGGAAAGATGGCAATAGTGGACTTCCAGGGATGAAAGGAAACAAGGTAATAGTTGCCACATCCTTTCTTGTATGTTCTTGCTTGATATTACAACATATGTTTCATTTTAATGCTCTTTTTAACCTTCTTGGGAAGGGCAAGAGAGGAGATAAAGGGTTAAGAGGAACCATGGGCCCCCCAGTAAGTCACTTCATTGATGATATCAGTGTAGTATGTTTTTATATTTAAAATATTTGACTCTTTGATAAGTTACTCATTGATTCCCCTTATCCTCCAGGGCAAGATGGGCATGACTGGACCACGTGGACACACAGGACCTCCAGTATGATGATTAATTTCTTTCACATACTGTCTCATGTATTTTGGTGCATTGCTGAGATATTTGTACTGTATATATTTTTAGCAAGATAATGTAGCACTTTGATTCAGGTATTTATCTGGAGGTAGGATTTTTAAATGTTCTCCCTTTCTGACAGTTTTTTATCCGCATTCATTCTCTTGACACACACGCTATAAAAAAACAAATGCTTTGTTTTCTGTTTTCTGTTCATGAATAAGGTATATACTGTATATCTGTATATGTACAGTATATGGATATATCTAAATGTATAGCTATGTCTACTGTAAATATATCTATGTACAGTATACTGTATATATACAGTATCAGTGGCTTATATTTAAATTAGACAGTAGAACCTCGAATTACGAAAACGTCATTTATACGAAAAAGTCATAATACGAAACAGGCTTGAAATTTTTTTTGTCCCGTTTAACGAAAAAATATTCAAAATACTAAAACCAAAATCGAAAGTTCCGCCCGACAGCTGCAGCTGTAGCTTATAATGAATGTACAATACCACTAAACAAGATGCCCTCTCCTGGGGCGGTAACGCACCAAAGCAATGGATACAAACTGCCATAAAACTGAAAAAGATGGTGCCCTCCCATTGGTTATCTCCCTTTATCCTCTTCCTCCTAACAATGGTCAATCGTCCCATTGCTCAGCGTATGAAAAGTTCCCGTCCATTGTTAAAAATTCTAATTTAAAAAATCATAGTGTTAAGTTTAGTATGCAATGTACATTTAAATGAAGTTACAGTACGTAAACTTACATATGATTTCTGCCATCTGTTAAAACTCTGTTTGCCAGTGAAGTGTCGTTTTTCATAACTACATTTTTTATTGTTTTTCATTGCTTTTATTATTTTCTTATTGTTTTTTTAACATTCATGCATATGTAAATGATTAGGTTGGGTACAATATGGACACTTTATACGACTGTTTTTGAGGGAGCGGGTACAAATTACGCCATTTATATGTAAATCTTGTCTCATAATACAAAAATTCCAAGACACTAAATTAATTTTGTATCTTGAGTTTCCACTGTATACTCTATATCAACTGGGGATGCTCAGGGTACCAATACCATATATTGTATTCATTCATTTTTGGATACATGGATTCATTATTCATTCATTCATTCATTGATAACAGACAGTTGGGAATAAATTAATACAATTTCATGGAACAAATGCTTGTAAACTTGTAGATGTAGATCAGTGCTTCTGATAGTGTTTAGGTCAACAGGGACAGGGACCACAGGTGTGCAGTATATGAGGGTTTTTTTTCTAATGCAGGGTGTACAGGGAAACATTGGACCTTGGGGTAAGGTTGGACGCAGAGGCCCACCAGGTGAACAGGGGCCACAAGGAACAGTTGGGTCCAGTGGAGTCACAGGTTATTTTGTAAGTTTGTTTTTATATCCACAAGTTTAAACCTATGGTTAAAAAAAAAAAAAAGGGAATCTATACGTCAAAATATTGCGTTTCAGTGCTGGTAGTAATTTTTTTCTATTCTTTGTAAATGCATTTATGAATTGTGATTATTTATATATTATTTTATGTCAGTCAAGTAAAATATGCTTAAAAATGCGTAAATCACAATTTTTTTCTCCATTATTTTGCATGTCTAAGAAAGACTAGGAAGTAGTATAAAGCTTTTTAATGCTCGAAGTCTTAGTTTACATCATCATAGTAAAATGATTCAATATAAACCCATGAAATATACAGTAATCTTGTATACTTACGATATGATGGTGGAGGGACATAGTGCTGTATTGACCAGAAGAAAATTACTATTAAGGAATGGCTCATTTGGCAACGGCTAATTTTATTTTTCTATCTTTTTTTATCAGAAAAGTTAGACTCTTGGGTTGCTATTTTCAGAAAACCAAGAAGATGTGTTTCTTTTGTGTTTTGGATGAAATAAACAACATTATCATATTTGTATATTATATCACTTCTTTGCATATTACCCTTTTTCCATCTTTAGGGTAACGATGGACTTCAAGGACCAAATGGCCCGCCTGGTGTCAAAGGTGGCAAGGTGATCATTTTCTGTTTATAATTGCTTAAAGATTGCATTAAAAAGTCTATACACACTGCATTTGGTCTTTAATTGTGATGTTTAATTTCACATCATATTTTTTTAGGGAACCCAAGGGCCTCCAGGAGAGGAGGGACTTGCAGGTCTCGATGGTGAGGAGGTAGCTAGATCAAGACTGTGTTGCTGATTTCAATCACATACATATTTCATTTCATACCCTCTCGATGTAAGCTTACTAACAATTCTGTAGAGCCGTGGCTGACAATACATACTTAGTCCTTCTGTGTTCTTCTTTAGGGTCCAGTTGGACTCCGGGGGGTTGAGGGACCACCTGGACTAAAAGGCACAGCAGTGAGTAAATGTAAATAGTCAACTGTGTGTCTAAATTGCATCCATGTATGCAAAAAGAATAAGCATACAATTTATTGTAGGGTAATAAAGGCACCAAAGGACCTTCAGGTTGGAAAGGCCCAAAGGGAATTGAAGGTGACCGTGGTGTCAGAGGCCCCCAGGGAGTGAAGGGCCCCCCAGGGAAACAGGTTAAGAACTGTCCCTACTGAAATTCACTGAAAATGCTGAATGTTTCTCTCATGTTCTCATTGGTTATTTTATAGGGGTACGATGGTGTGCAAGGGGACAGAGGTGTACAAGGATCCTCTGGACTTAAGGTTAGTTCCTTTCTTTCAATGTTGAAAGTTTAAAATTATTCATCATTACAATATTTGTACAGGGTCAACCAGGCCAGAGGGGTCTCCAGGGGATGCTTGGACAGTTTGGACCTGGGGGAAATACTGGAAAACCTGGAGCCAAAGGACAAAAGGGTTTCCAGGGACATATAGTTAGGATTAATTTTTAAATTCCAATTTTGTTTGGTCTATTTGTTTTCATATAATATTCCGTGCATATTCAGCGCTTCAACCTCTTCACTCATTTCAGGGCCTCTCTGGTCGCATTGGTCCCCCAGGCCTGATTGGACCATCCACACCAGTAAGTGTCATCAGCAGCACTTTGGGTAAAAGGGAAAAATTGACTGACTCACTCTAAGTAACATTTTTAAAAATATTTTTTTAGGCTTTTCCAGGCAAAGTGGGCCCTGGCGGCAAATCGGGGAATGCTGGCACAAAGGTCAAATATAGAATTAGCGCTGAAACTTTTGTAGGACAAGCAGTGTTTGATATTTTGTGTTTTGGGTGTTTTCATGCTAATCAGGGCAGTGTAGGAAGGGAAGGTCATATTGGTCCTCCAGGCATCAAAGGAGACATGGTGAGGTTTCATCACATTCATTATGTGTGTAATCTAGACAATCATTTTGATTGATTTGCTATGTAAATATTACCACATTGATGCACTGTGCTTTGGTATGCACATTTCCTAGGGAATAACAGGTCAAAAGGGGGGAAAAGGAGAGCTTGGAACACAAGGAGAGATGGTGAGGTTTGATTTCTTTGTTTTCAATTGGTAAATATAAAGTAATCACAAAGTACTTCTGTAAACTGATATCTGATCAAATCTGATATCTGTAAACTGGGACTTGTAAACTCAAAAATGCAACTTTTTTATCAGGGAAAAGTGGGCAGTTTGGGCTTTATTGGACCTCCTGGTTCCAAAGGTCAAACCGGATCTGCTGGTCCTCCTGGTCCTCATGGAAATAAGGGGATTCAAGGAACAACAGTAAGTGAACCCCAGTTCCCATATTACAATAAATATTAAATACAATGTAAGTGCATGTTTTTATCGTTCAAATAATGTGTGTAGATAATGCAGATGTTGTCTTTAAAAAGGGATTGTCCGGTCAGCCTGGAAAAAAAGGGAACAAAGGAGCCCTGGGAGAAACTGTGAGTCAGAAACCATATAATGTCCTGTAATGTAATTTAATGTAATATGCTATAGGGTGGCCATATTTTGATTACTGAAAAGTAGAATTTATACTCAATTGATATCAAGTTTACACAAAGATGCCTTGCTATTTTAATACATTTAATGTATGCTTCATCTGTATGCTTATAAAATTGAACAGAATGACACTGGAACCTGGGATCAATGCTTGTTCAATTTTGTAGTGTAACCAACGAACTCAGGTAACCAACAAAGTGGGTCCTCTATAGTTGAAAATCTTTGGAATCAAAACCATTGTTGTGCACGAAGGCCCTTTTACAAGTGTGCTGTTACCATTTTAATGTTAGAAACTGAAGTTTTTTTGGTTTTGTCAAATGTTTATTTGGCAATGTTTAATGACGAGAAGGCGATTTGAGTTGACAATATACTGTGTTAATGTTGACTAGGGAATGTTAGTTAATTGCAGTACCAGCAGATGGAGGTGTTTTCTGTCTTTATGTGCGTTATTATGAACGTGTGGGGTGTGAGCACATAAAGCCAGAGTCACAGCAGGTTAAACTTTGCGTGAATATGTTCTTGAGCCATGACAAGTCAAATTAGAAAAAAGCCAAATTGCTCAGCCATACCACCTTAGGTCTCAAAACAACGATAATGGTGCACCATCTCATCAGTCAGATTTATTTTGATATCTTGCATGCGGTGAACTAGTGTCTACAAGGCTTACTTAAGGTCAGTGATAAGCCTCAGAATTATCAAGCCTGGAAATTGTCATTTCCCTCTGCAATCAGTGAGTTAGATTTAACAGAAAGTTAGGAGATGGATCTTCTTTTTAAGTGCCTCGGTCAGGAGTCAAACGTGCCGAACGGATCAGATCATCATACCAATCACCCAGAAACAGGACTGAACATGTTTTGGGAAAGAACTGAACAGACTTATGGCATAACAGAAGCAATTGAGGATGCTCTCTTCAAGCGCACTGACACCTTTCCAAAGATAGGGAACCGGTACTAAGCTAAGTTAATGAAGTTGAGTGATCATCTGAAGTTTCTCAGACAGGGACGAAGACGTCCTACTATAATGCAGAAGCTTTCCTTTCGTCTGCAACAGAAGTGTGCTTCATTTGGTGCATCTTATAGGCAACAAGGGAATGTGCATTATTCACCCTTTACTTTTTTGTAGTTTGTTCACCAAGATGCAAGCATTGCCAACAACCAAAACTTCAGCTTCATTCCTCAAACATACATTGACCATAGGACTAAAAAGTCAGCATGGTAGCCAAACAAACAGAGACTCTCGGCCATCAAAACAAAGATAACTTCAAAAGCTGATTTTGACTTTAATGAGTCCTCGTCAAAATCAGATCACACCAATCAATGATACTCTGTTCATAGAAAAACGCACCCTTTACGTGAATGTTGTACGTTCAGGGAACAGCCAATAGGGAATCGCAAGAAGTTGCGAAAAGACGACAACATTTGCTTCATTTTGTCTTCACACATTCCTAACAACTGCTAAGTTTAAGTTCAGTATTCAGATTGCCAACGTGATAAAACTCCAGGACCCCGCAGCATGGATGGACGTGGAGGACCCTGCTTCAGAGCATGGTGGGAAGCAAGTCTAAACTTGGCCTCAAGCTGACATACCAGTCGAGTGCACCAAAGTTTTTGGTGCAGACCTTTCTGACCAATCCTGCTCCAAAGCCTTGTGAAAATATATCCAACTGGTTACAGAGACAAAACAGTGACAGTTTATTCAATTTGCAGAACAACAGGTCGCGGGTTCATTCACAACATGCTCCAAAAACACCAACAAGAACCATGCAAGAAGTAACAGGAAGGAGAGCAGGTAGATATGAAATTGAATGCCTGGATAGAACGCTTCCGATTCCATTACCCAGCCTCACAGATTGTAATTACATTCCCAAAAACAGAGCATTCCAACTCCAGACGTTGCTCTTCACCATGCACATTTAAAATCAATGGCACATCTCATCCCAGACATAGATCCGAACATCCAGATCATACTTCTCTAGGGTCGAGACATCAGAATGCACAAAGTGCACAAGCAAGTGAATGGCTGACATGACCAACCCTAAGCTCAGAATTTGGATTTTGGGTGGGTTGTAGGCAATGTGTGCTCTGGTAGGCTTAACAGACAACTGATAATCAGCACCTTCTACACAAACACCATAAAGCTACGGCCATCCCTCTTTGACCCATTCCTTTTTGACTACCTTGCAACCGGCTCTAAAGACGAATCATCCAGTGACAAGCACCATCTCGGATACAATGTGTTCAAGAGGACCACAGAGGATGATGAAGTTGCTCTTTCAATTCAAAATGGCTTATTCATGCAAAGAATGAGCAATGGACTACAGAAAGATTACAACAGCAGTCATTTCCCATTAGGAGTCCATGTCTGCATCTTAAGAACAACATGCCTCAGGCACTGAAGAATCTCATGTCTTTTATGTGAAACCTTGAGTGGAAGCTCAAGATGAACACTTTCTCAGCTTCATGAACCAGATGTTTAAAAATGCTTGTGCTAAGTTAGCAGCTTCCTTCAATG
Organism: Oostethus manadensis; assembly: GCA_024372805.1. Taxonomy (NCBI): domain Eukaryota; kingdom Metazoa; phylum Chordata; class Actinopteri; order Syngnathiformes; family Syngnathidae; genus Oostethus; species Oostethus manadensis. The sequence continues at coordinate 1,177,027 of QODF01000151.1, read as the reverse complement.
AGAAAAAATAAACACGGTATTTGCCAATATTTGGCATATATCATCCCAAGAAGCCTAAGAAAATAAGCATTTAATTCAAGCACTCAGTGTCTCTCAGTGACGGACTGTTGACTGAGCCTGCCCTGAACATCATGTTGCTAGATGTTCTGATTCTCCACAGGAAAGAAGATGTTGCATTCACACCAGACACGGAACAGATGTTTCTCTGGTTCCATGACAGCAATCTCAGCAAAGACACAGTGGACTATCGCATGATGTCCACATCTTTGGGAACAGCACCTGCAGCGGTTAAACATTCATTGTGTTCTGCCCATTCAGAAGAGGCATTATTTAAATGCATTAAAATTATTTGCCATCTTTGAGTAAACTTCAAGCATGACTGGAGTATCTCACTGTGGAGCTGAGTGTCCTGGTTGTCGCTAATCAAAATATGGTCACTTAAAAGTTATGTAATGTTGTGTTGTTTGCACTGTACTACAGTATGTTTTGTTTTGTTACACTGTATATCGTTAGCATTGGGACTCATTATAGGGTGTCTTTCCTAGGGACCTGAAGGCCCACTGGGAAAGCCTGGACCTGCAGGGAGACCTGGAATACCAGCAAGTATCCCTACTGACCCATCAAAAAGCTATTTTGTCTTATAGAAATAGTGATAATTAATTTCTGTTTCACCTTCAGGGTCTAAATGGTTTGGACGGTTTACACGGGGTTCAGGGCAATGAAGGATATCCGGTAAGAAAAATATATCATCCTGTAAAATTCTATATTGTTTGGTCTTTTTTTTAAACGGAACCCATCGACAAAAGGGTCACACTGGTTACACGGGAGCTTCTGGAGTCCCAGGGAGGCCTGGTAAAAAGGTAAAATATATTTGTATATTATGGATGCTTTGAACTTCCTATCATTTATTCATCTTTCTTTTGGTAGCTGTGTTAGTAGTAAATGGTGTAACAGTTCACAATATTATGGCATAGGGTGCACCTGGACCACCTGGGCTCACAGGGAGCATTGGCGCGAAAGGCCCTAAAGTAAGTTTTTGTATGGGAAAAACACTAAGAACACAAATCACTCTATTCATTATAAAAATGTACAACTGATATTAAATACAGACAGAAACAGTAACGTAGCTCAACAGCTTTATACGGTATACTACATACGTTATACTATAATGATTGTTCCTGGTAGCATTTTGTTTGCACGGCCAGATGTTGCTAGGCACAATTTATAGTGGTTAGTTATAATGGTCCCCCAGGTTGATATGAAAAGGGAGAAGGAAGAGCACACTGCAAACTCCAAAACAGCACCACAGTGTAAGGATTTGTGTCAAATCAATTTTACTTTCTGCTTCTTGAGATCAATACCGTTATGATAACTGATCAATTGTGCATCTGTAGAAGTAGGAAACTCAAATGTGTATAGGTGTATAACAAACTTTACCTATTGATTTGTCCTAACCAAATACTGAATGACATTACTACTAGTATACAAAAAATAAAAGTAACAAAAATAGAGAACAGTTCTGTTTCAAGAAATTTATGTTTATTTTCTAACAAACACAACTGTATAGTTTTAGAAGCTTATGTCCATAGTGAAGCTTATGTCCATATTTCCATCTATCAAAGTATGCAGGAGTGTTGAGTGTGTCTAAGTGGTTTCCTCATTGGAAAGTTCCGTCCATCCATCCATTTTCTATGCCGCTTAGGGTCACGGGGGTATGCTGGAGCCTACCCAAGCTGACTTCGGCCAAGAGGCGGGGTACACCCTGGACTTGTCATTAGAGTGTTTTTTTAATAACTAAACTATTTTAAATGGTATCAGATTTATCTGTACAATGACATAATTCCAACAACGCCAAAAACAGCCCAATAATTATCAGTCTAATAATTACTGTGAACCGCTAATTATTACAGTATATCACAATTTAATTGCTGCGCCATATTCAATATAAACTTTGCCTCCTTTTTCATTTTTATGATGCACTTGAAAACAGTTTTTTTTTTCATTATTCTAGGGTGAACCTGGACCACCAGGAAAGTTGGGAGACTCTCCTGGACCAAGGGGTCCAAAAGTATAACACTTTTCATTTATTTCACTAGATCCGTCTCATAGAGTTCAGGATCTCATTTAACAAGGCAAAACTTTTATTGTGAAGATAACATTAAGTTAGCATAATACCTACTCTTGATTCAGGGTATCCCTGGACTGATGGGACAGAAAGGTGATAAAGGAAGACATGGTGACATGGTACAGTTCTCCAGACATGATGTACAATATGGAAGCATAAAAGTTGCTTTTAAGCAATTCTGACCTTTTCTTCTTGTTACACAGGCTCTCCCAGGTGACAGAGGGATGCCGGGTCCAGTTGGTCCACAAGGAATTAAGGTAAGATAATTGTATTACTAAAATAAACCTTTACATGTTAGAGAATATTGAGTTGACCTCATATGTCATGATTTTAGGGGAATTCTGGTTTGCAGGGTGCAAAAGGTGTAACAGGTCATAAAGGGAAGCAGGTACTTTTTCATTTACCTTCTGATGTCAGGTTTCTGTACATGGAGTTAGCCACCAACTTGTTGATTTTAACAGGGGGATACTGGTCCTCGTGGTTGGCCTGGCCTAAACGGCTCCCGCGGACAATCTGTAGGTTTTTGAAAAAGTATTTTGCAGCACTACTTTGGAGTAAGCGTACCCTTCAATAGTAGATCACGGGTTTTCTTAGTGGGATGAATAATGACAATAAATTAACTGTCAAAACAGCTTTCTCTGACAATAAACGATCATCCCGGCGGATCCGGAGGCGTTCCCAGGCCAGTTGAGAGACAGAGTCTCTCTAACGTGTCCTGGGTCTTCCCCCAAGCCTATGAGAACCTACCATTTATCATTAACAAAGCATTAGAGCTAAATGTGGAATCATTCATTTTGCAAAGAGGACGATTATTGATTATTTCTTGATTTACAGCAGTTTATCAGGTCAATCTTTTTTTTATTAAGAGCCAATTAAAAAAGTCTTACTAAGGGTACCCTTATTTCAAAGTAGTAACTTTTTGTTAGAAAAACGTCTAAATTGACTTTCTTTCCTGCTTTTGTTTTTGAACAGGGTCAGATTGGACAGAAGGTAATTTTACTATACAGTAAATATAAATATATAAAAATATATATAAATATATATATTATATATAGTATAATGGGCTAAAATGTATGGCTCTGATACTATCAGAAGCTAGTTCACATCCATTGTGTTCTTGGCTATGCCACAGAGAAAAGTTAATGAATATGTCCCTCATGAGTGATTGGCTGGGTTTACAGGGTATGAAAGGTGTCCAAGGCACCAGCGGACCTAAAGGGATGAAGGGCAAGCAAGGACCCCCAGTAAGACATAAGTATAATTAAAACAAAAGTGTAACAATTTGATGTTTTCTGAGATTTTACTGTTTTTTTTCTCAGGGTTTGCCAGGCAAATACAGATCTAATCAAGAAGGGGGACTAAAATATGGTTATAGACCAGCTGAGAGATCTGAAACCTTAACAAGATCCAATACATCCAAGTCTGAACACAAGCTCCTTCAGATACGGCAAGAAAAAGTGAGTACATGATTTGTGTTCCTTCATGCTTTGTTATATTTGTTTCGTGTGTGAGTTCACCGTAGGTGTGTCCCAATCCTATATTAATATTGGATATCACGCCAGTATTAACAAAAAAACCCAAGTATCAGATTATACAGGTCTGCATCTAAATTCTCTGATATTGCCATTCCGATACAAGCAGTTGATTCCAGACTCCGCCGCAGCACGTCAGTCTAGCAACGGCTCAATAGAACCCACGTGATCGCAACAACAGCGTGTTTTTGCAGCTCTTTGTTTTGCAACAAATTTGCAGCTCTGTTTTCTTTGGCTTTTAAACCAGTACGAGAGTCAAGTGATCCCTGTCTGTCTTGGCTCTTTAATTTATTTTTTATTTTAATATTACTGAGTTTTTTTCCTGATTGTGTCTAGTTTGATCTTTTATATGTTATTGGTATTTTAACTAATGTGCAGCACTTTGTGAAACAAACCTTTTTAAATGTGTCATATAAATTAAATGAATTATAATTTTGAAAATGAAGTGTCGTCTTCACACCCTGGTCTTTCACTATGCCGGTGCCTGACTGTTTGCTCATCTGACTTTTATACAGTAAATAATACATTCCTCTTTAGCAACATAGTCCAGTGAAGACTGAAGTGAGAGAGTCTCAAGAAGATGAGGTAAATGAATCTTTCAACTGGCCTCAAGGAACCAAAGATGACCCTGGCACCACCTGCTATGAGCTTGGACTCATACACCCACATCTGAATGATGGTGAGGGTCCCTGTCATGTCTTAACACATGATGAATGGCTGCTCCTTGGATGACTTTCACTGTAGGTGTATTATCTTTCAGGTTACTTCTACATGGACCCCAACCAAGGTTGTCCCTATGATGCTGTGAAAGTGTTTTGTAACTTCACGGCAGGAGGAAGCACCTGCATTGACCCGATGCAGTCACAGGTACGCTTTAGGAGCTATCAGCACGGAAACGTTTTCAGGTCAAAAGTATTTTATTATTTCAGTCTCTCATCCACATGGGACTAGCGTTTGGGGGTGATCTGAAATTGTATTTTTTGAAAACAGCTTCCAGATTGGGAAGTTTCAATAAAGATGAGCAATCCTTTTTCTTTTTCTTTGTAAAAAAAAAACCAGGACGTCAGCAACCTGTCGCCGTCACGTGACCAACATAACATCTGAAAATTTGAAATATCATGACTCACCACAGTCGACATTCCACTAATATTTTCTTGCCTTATACTCCCAAAATGATGCACATGTCATACGTCTAGAAGATCTTTGTATTTATGTGCATGTGGGTCTTCTTGTATGGTTCGGTGTGTCTCGTGGTTCGCCCGCATGTTTGTTCACAGCCCTAGACGTGGTGTGCCTTGTGTTTGTGTTTTACATTGTTTTCATTGTTTTATCCATTGCCGTCTGAATGCAACTTTTGACAAATCTGGACCAGTATGTAGGCAACATTGAATCTCAAGAATGTTCCCGTGTGGACAGGGCCTTAATTTACAACAACTGGAAAAGGTGAGAATCCACTACAATAGCCACTAGTCGTGGTGATAAAAATACTATATGATGTGTTGATGTATAAAACAATATCACTACCAAATAAAGTACGATTAAAATACAGTGGAACGCCGGTTAGCCACCGGTTGATACCGGGCCGCACAAGAAATAATTAACTATTTCTGTTTTATGAATTATCTGAATATTATCTGAATTACCCGAAGTCAGCTGGGATAGGCTCCAGTATACATATAGATATTTATTATGAGGATAAGCGGCAAAGAAAATGGATGGATGGATGAGCTATGGTCTTAAACTTTTGATCAGCTGATTAACAGCCCTATTTGAGTTTAATGTTTGTTTGCAATAAATTGCTTACTCAGATATTTGGCCTCTCTTCCATTTCTTCTTTTTGCCATTGAAGCTCTACTTAAAAACTCCTTAAGATCCATCCATCTTCTCTGCCGCTTATCCTCACTGGGGTTGTGGGGGTATGCTGTAGCCTAATCCCGGCTAACTTTGGACGAGAGACGGGCTCATTTGTTTGAATGTTTTTGAGAGGCCAGTTTGGACCGCTATTGGTGGTTGGCCAGCACAGTTTTAGAACATCAATGTGGGTGCCCCCATAAAGCGTGATGGCCAGGAGTACCAAAACTTTTGTTCTGCTGTGGTAGATAACATTCAGGTGGAATCCAGAAAGGCCCAAATCATCAGTTGAATGGTTCAGTCATCAACATGGCAGCGACAAGGTAAGACTGACCTTTATGAATGGATGAAGCAACATGAGCTGCTACTCTACAGGTAATATGAACCTCTCCACTGCTTCATAGTTTAGTTACCCTGGTGTGGATGTTGTCCAGCTGAGGTTCCTACGGTTACACAGCCACACATCTTTCCAGAGTGTGATTCTTAGCAGTACAGCAAACAGGCCTACGATGGATGGCTCCGACGACTTTATCCACTTTCTGGGAGACTCCAGCAAAGAGATCAATTCACACCATACCACAGTGACCACAAGAGGACATGAGGTATGTCTTTACAGCTATATGACATATTAGATTGACGTCTTTCAGCTCTTCATTGTGTCTGCTTCCAGGTGGAGGTGGTAGTGAGGGTTCGAGGCAGCACAGAGCTACATCGAGGTGAAATGCAATTACTTCCTATCAGAGATTTGGGTCTAAAAATGCTGCCATTATGGACATACATGAATGATGTCACAGGGGTCCTGGGGCCTCTCTGCTTCTTGTGACAAATGTGTGGATGATGGAAGTATGTGTGCTGTATGCTTGTCTGTGTTAAGTTAGTAAAAGTCTTGTAAATAATTATATACAGCAATTATGCGTGGTGTCTAGACAGATTACATTAGTGTCGCTCTCTGTTTTGTTTATACACTAAACAAAAATATAAATGCAGCACTTGTTTTTGCTCCCATCTTGCGTGGGCTGAACTCAAAGTCTGGTACGACCAACACATCTCTTTTGCATAGATTTGATTAGGTTGTTGATTGTGGCCTGTGGAATGTTGGTCCGCTCCTCTTCAATGTCTGTGCAAGGTTGCTGGATAATGGCAGAAAGTGGAAGACACTGTTACACCATTCCAGAGCATTCCAAACATGCTCAATGGGTGACATGTCTGGTGAGTGTGCTGACTGGGATGTTTTCAGCTTCTATGGAGTTGTGTACACATTCTTGCAACAGGAGGCTGTGCATTGGTTCGTGCTGCAACAGCATCCAAGCATCCAATCGTGGAGGAATGGCACAAGAATGGGTCTCAGGATCTCGTCACAATATCAGTGTACCATCACTAAAATGTACATGTTTTGGTTGTCCATTAACTACGCTGTCCTCACACCCATAACACCATTGCCACCATGGGTCACCTGATCACATCATCATCAGTTGACATCAGCAAACCGCCATCTGACATGTACAACGAAAAGATGATTGTGTCAGACACCAGTGAATGTGAGCAGTTTTTCACTCGATGTCGGACAACGAGTATGCAGATGAGCCTTTCTGAGATTGTTTCTGGCAGTTTATGGAAAATTGACTTGGTAATGCAAACCGATTGTTGCAGAAGCTGCCCAGGGCCCTCATTTGTTAAACTGTGCAGGAATTCCAGTGCAAAACATTGAGTGCTCACAAACTTCAGAATGTACATACGCATGAAAAAAAATCTAATTTATAAATCCAAGCTGCTCAACACTTGCTGTGCTGTCTTCTCATTGTAAGTCTACCTGCAGTGAATTGTGCACACAAGAGTTCTACCCCGATGTCATCCGACCACTTCTCTATTTTCTAGAAATGGCCAGTGCTAAATACGTCATCTATATGATGATGTGTTTAAGGATCATGTGTTGGATTGGAAATGAGGGGAAAATTGACCAATCAAGTTAATAATCCCAACTGCACTGTGAGGACTGTCTTCGTGCAAACAACATAACAAAAATAAATACATCTCTCTATTTAGCTATTTAGGCAATCTACATTGTGAAGTATATGTTGTGTTATGTATTTAATAGTTTATCTGTGTTTTTTCATGTGAGTATGATCTGTATTTTGTGTTATCGCCATTGAGTGTCGCTGACTGAAAAACCTGATGTGAGCTCTGCGCACGGTGAAAGAATGCATAAAAATATGAGTTTTGGTTTGAAGAATTGTGTGTGTTATAACTGGAATATTTATAAGATACCGTAAGTATGATTCAAATATTGAGTGAGCTGCCTTTTGACACCAGTTCTGACATACAACTATCAAAATTTGAATTGGTTCCCACAGGCGGTAAATCCATTGAAAAGAAAAATCTATAATTCTATACTACTAAATCTGTACTTATAATGGACATCAGTGTTTAAACAAATGAGACATTTGTGCGCATGTAGATAAACAACTCTTCAAACTCACATTCATACCTAAGGACAATTTGGAGTCACCAATGAACCTAACGTGCATGTTCTGAGGATTTTTTTGAAATCACCATTGTAATTAAGTATAATGATAATACTCTGATACATGAGAAGTTCTCAGGGTGTCAAAGAAAGCAAATTCATATATGGATTTGGAATTGCGCTGCTGTTGATGTGTTTAGGTCTGAATAAGGATACAAACAAAGTGTCAGACCATGTGACACCGTGAAGAGGCTACACCGCTCCTCCATCTGCCATCATAACAGATGTGTGGCTTGCCATGGTGCGAAAGCATTAATTACATTAAAAACATTTCATTAAATAACTTATTTTCCACTATTAACATGTTACTTTTGACAGCCCTATCCAACATTTGCAGCAAAATATATGTGGGGACATTTCACCCATGCTGATGCAACTTTGTAAACAACAACCTTTATAAATGATGCCCCTGGGCTGGTGTGATTACACATGGTCTGCGCTTGTGAGGCCCATTGGACGCACTGCCAAATTCTCTGAAATGCTTTTGGAGACGCATTATGGTTTTAGAAAGGAACTTTTAAATCATGAGCAACATGGTGGACATTCTTGCAATCAGGCCTAGCGTGTGATGCTCTCTCAACACCGTAAAAGATGGACACTTTATTCATCTCCAAGAGAAGTTTAGGTTTCAAGCAGCTTTCCAAGAATGTCATTTTAAACTTTAATCACATGATCACAGAATAACTCAATTACAGCAAGACGGCAAAGATAAGAAGAATAGAAGAGAATAGATGGATAAATAAATAATATGTAAAGGTAGTGCAATAATCCATAATAAATAATATGAATCACCAAATAATAAATCATAAAAAAACTTAATTAAGTAAAAATGTGTTTAATTTTACCACCAACACTGCTGTGTGATAAAACTTCCAATTTTGGAGTGGCCTTTTATTGTCGCCAACATGAGGCACGACTGTGTAATGATCATGCTGTCTAATCTGCCTCACCTGTGAAGCGGATGTGTTATGTTGGCAAACTAACACAGATTCGTCAACAATATTTGAGAAAAATAGCCCTTTTGTCAACAATGTGCATATTCGTGAGTCAGCACTGATTACCGATTAAGATTAGTATGAACTTTGGTATTTGCTTTTTTTCACATCTTTTGCTGTTGTTTTTTGAGGGGGACTTTTCCAAATATGCTACTAAAATGACATTATTTTTGCTCCTTATATTAGAAGTTTCTTCTTGTGACATTTCAACTTTTTTTTCTCACTAGAATACGACTTTTTTCCTCTAAATATTCTGATTTTATTCTTGCAAAATTATAGCAGTTTCGACCTTTTTAAAAAATGTTTTTGTTTGTTTGTTTGTTTTTTACAATTTCTACTTTCTTCTTGTAAATGTTTTCACACATAATTATTTAATTATTACTTTATTCCCATAATATTTGACCTCATTATAGTAACATTATCCCTTTTTCTGCAAATGTGCTTCTCATTATCTTATGACATTACATATAATGTATTTTTTTCCTTATTATTGCAACTAAATGCTCCTAAAATGATATTTGTTAGCTTATGACTTTTTTCTCTTAATGACCTTATTCTTGTAAACTATTTCTTTTATCAGTGTTCTTGATAAATTATATTTTCCAAGTGTTCTGCGGGCCTCCGGGACGTACTTTGGACACCCTTGATGTAGGTCATACATGTAACAGTGTAAAAAAAGCCCACAATTTTACATGTTTTTCCTGTATGGTCTACTGGTATTCCATCTTTTCATCAATCATCTTACATTGTCATTCATTAGTAGTCAGTACCTATTACACCTATACAGTAAATCTGAAATGGTAGAAGAACATCAAGGTCAAGCTAGTGGGAGGGTTTGCAGAAAGGATGGGAGTGATCCATGTATCAAAAATAGACATTTTCATGGACGTTCTCAATGACTCGAGGGTTTTTGCCAGTCGCTCGTTCTACCAGAAAAGAACCACCACGAAAAACGGCACTCGACGGTACTGTACATAGGAAACATGCGTTTATATTTTAGTTGAGTGTATTTATTGAATTGATATTGTTAAGAGTATTAGGGATCGTTTACTGCGTGAAAGGTTCAGAACACTTACTTCTCTGTATGCGGGTTTTTTGTAAAACCTTTTGGGTAATATCAAAATAAAATGATTGCGTGAAACACCAGAATGAGTCAAGCCTCGTAGGTTTTTATTATTTTAACTGAAAATTTGGTGAGATTGCACATACTTTTGACAAAACTTCTTCTAATCCAGATTGTTTATAAAGTGTAACATGTGATCCAGAAAAACAGTGCCATTATGCAAATACTGTGATGTTCAGAACATGCTAAGTGAATGCATTGGCCATTTGGTAAATTCATGATGGGAAATGCCCATCAGCCTTTTCATTTCTTACATGCTCATCCCACCGGATCAGAATTATCATGGATCACAAAAAGGCCATTGGGGGAACTTTTGTCACACAAAGTTACTACCACAGCTTCTTACAATTTCCATAAATGTTTCCTTGTTTCTTTGCAGTTGACCGTGTTGGACACACTCCACTCATAAGATCATCTTTATTCAGACTACAGCATATTTGCTTTTACAGCTTTCTTGCTTGGAATTATGAATCAAATGTATTGTCCCAAAAATAAGGCAGGAAGTGTACCCTTTAGAAATGATGTATTTCATCTAGCCAAGCCAAGACCCTGTGTTGTAGGAGAGTCATGAGCTAAAAAATTGCCTTAAAAACTGAAAACAGCAGAAAATGAGATGAACACTGTTGACAGCAATTTCTGACTCTTCAAATATATCGTACAGTAGAACCGCAATTTTTGACTGGATTACATCCCAGAGATTACCAGCAAAGAGTAAATATCTCAGCATAATTGATACGTCCAAAAAAATGTTTGACACAAGTATGCCTCACACACTTATTAAACACCATCCATCCGTCCATTTTCTATACCGCTTATCCTCTTATTAAACACATTTACAGCATACATTTAATAGGTAGGCACCACTAATGAATAATGAATGATTGATGAACAGATGGATTCGGAGTCACGGTATTGCCTTTACCCTGGTTATCAGGATAGCACTACAGGCCAGCGGGAAAGAGGAGGCGTTTCTCCCTGATGTAGAAGCAAATTAAGGTTTGTCAGTCAAGAAAAACAATGATGTCTTATGTTTATTCACATTTTTGACGGATTTGTTTTGAAATGCTTAATCAATCGTTGCATTAACTGTCACACTACTGATTAAAAAAACATTTGTGGAAAGCAGCTTTTTGACCACCTCTGCAGCCTCAGACCCAGAGATACAAGAGCACACTTAGAGACTCCTGGCACTGCTGCCTAATTGGAAGACGTGTTTGCGGAATTGATGAGGTCTACGAAATCCTTCCACCGGTCCACAACATGTTTCCTGAGACGTCGGATGGTGATGCAGAAAGTCTACAAAGCTGCCTGTAAGTCATTTTTCATGGATTCCACAAACTCCTCTCATGTCCAAGTTTTTGCCTTGGAGACCGCCAAAGCCACACACTGCTGGTCTGCCGGTACCAGCCAGCTACTTCCAGACTCCTGTGGGCCAAAGAGGCCCAATAGTACTCCAGAAGCTCAAAACAAGAGTCCGCAGGTACTGGATTAAAACAGGATTGATTGACCTGGGCAGTCACGCTTGAGTACTACAGATGCAGTATTTGCTTTGAGGATGTTGATGGAGAAGTACAGGGAAGGTCAGAGGGAGCTGCATTGTTTTTTGTAGATCTGGAGAAACCTTATGGCAGGGTGCCCATGGAAGAAATGTGGTATTGTATGAGGAAATCTGGAGTGGCAGAGAAGTATGTTAGAGCAGTGAAGGACATGTACAAAGACTGTAAGACTGTAGTGAGGTGTGCTGCAGGTGTAACAGAGGAGTTCTAAGTGGAGGTGGGACTCCATCAGGGATCAGTTCTGAGCCCCTTCTTGTTTGCTATGGTGATGGACAGGCTGACGGACGAGGTTAGACAGAAATCTCCAGGGGACTATGATGTTTGCAGATGACATTGTGATATGTAGTGAGAGCAGGGAACAGGTGGAGGAGAAGCTTGAGGGGTGGAGGTTTGCCCTGGAAAGGAGAGGAATGAAGTTTAGCCGCAGCAAGACGGAGTACATGTGTGTGAGAAGGGCCCAAGTGGAAGAGTGAGGTTACAGGGAGAAGAGATAAAGAAGGTGGAGGATTTAGAGACAGTGCCGCTGAAGAAAAGACAGGAGGCAGATCTGAAGGTAGCAGAGATGAAGATGCTGAGGTTCTCTTTGGGTGTGACCAGGATGGACAGGATCAGGAATGAACACATCAAAGGGACAGCACATGTTAGAGGTTTTGGAGATAAAGTCAGAGAGGCAAGATTGAGATAGTTTGGACATGTCCAGAGGAGAGATAGTGAATATGTTGGTAGAAGGATGCTGAGTTTTGAATTGCCAGGCAGGAGGCCTAGAGGAAGACCAAAGAGGAGGTTTATGGATGTAGTGAAAGAGGACATGAAGGTAGTTGGTGCAAGAAAAGAGGATTCAGAAGACAGGGTTAGATGGAGGCAATTAATTCGCTGTGGTGACCCCTCAAGGGATAAGCCGAAAGGAAAAGAAGAAGAAGAGAATGATGTGTCTCCACACTCAATAATGTACAGGAAACGTATATTAAAACATAATTAAAGAAAGTGTAAAGAAATAAACAGGTACTTTACCTTGAAGAGCAGACGGAGATGTTGGCGGAGGGGTAGGAGAGGTTGAGGAGGTCGGAGTGAGATTTGGTATTGGTACTAATGTATGGTACACTACACAATTCCATTCATCCGTCCATTTTCTATGCTGCTTATCCTCATTAGTCAGCTGGGATAGGCTCCAGCATACCCGCGACCCTAATGAATGAATATACTGCCATTCAAAAGATGATAATGATCCTATTTATGTCTTAGAAATTCGTTTATTTAATATTTGGAAAGTGAGGCCATTAAATACGTTTCAACTTTACAAGCATATGAGAGTGACTAACAAGCTTATAAATTCGAAATTGGCGCTAATTTAGCCAAACAATTAAAAATACTGCGACGTCAAAAGGTGGAGTGACTTTCCAGCCAATCAGCGTGGGATTGACCTGTCATCCAATCACCGAGGGATTGACCTGTCATCCAATCATCGTGGGATTGACCTGTCATCCAATCAGCGTGGGGCTAGCCTGTCATCGTCTCCTCCTCCATGTTGACACGATGGAGGTGTACAGCAGCTGCTCACTTTTTGTGATTAATAAAGACGCGTTAAGTTGAGTGGACTGACCGACTGACTTTCGGCAGGCGCTGTGGGAGTGGACCGGCTGGTAGAACTGCGGTTCCGACGTGAGTGTTTTGTTCATGAGCCTGTCGACAGTGAACCTGTGGCTTGGCTAGGCGGGCTAGCTTCCACTCAAACAATTATGGCTGACAGTGAAGGTGTTAGTTGTGTTGCGATGCGTGTTCGGCGCCTAATTCTTGCCGTCAGCGGCTCTCTGTCGATACAGAGTCACGTGAGACCGAGTGACTCGTCATGCCGTGCTCGTGTGTGTGTGTGTGTGTGTGTGTGTCGCTTTAAATCCTCTGAATTGTAGTTGGTGGAGTTGTGTGTGTGTGTGTGTGTGTGCGTGTGTGTGTAAAAACTCCCACCTTTTCATACACTTCTTTTGCCTTCCAGGATGGAAAACGGAGACGACGCTGTCCGGTTCCGCCGCCGAACTTCTCCCTCCCTCTCAGATCCGGATAGCTCGGCAAATGGCGAGCGCAATCTGGGGAGGCGTGGCCACCAGTCCAACTGGGAGAGTCACATCGCAGGTGAAGGTGAAATCAGTGCCTTCATACCAGCACCTAGCAGCATGACTTGTACGGTGGGGATGCTTAACTCAGCTTCTCGCTTCCCCCTGTAGGCGTTAACACTCCCGGGTTTAAAACTCTAAACCTTTTTTAATTATCATGTATTTAATTTAAAAATGGGCCGCACGGTGGCTGAGTGGTTAGCACATTGGCCACACAGTCAGGAGATCTGGAAGATCTGGGTTCAAATCTCCGTTGGGCATCTCTGTGTGGAGTTTGCATGTTCTCCCCGTGCGTGTGTGGGTTTTCTCCGGGTACTCCGGTTTCCTCCCACATTCCAAAAACATGCATGTTAGCTTCATTGGCCGCTCTAAAAATTGTCCATAGGTATGAATGTGAGTGTGACTGGTTGTTTGTCTATATGTGGCCTGCAATTGACTGGCGGCCAGTCCAGGGTGGGCCCCGCCTCTCGCCCAAAGCCAGCTGGGATAGGCTCCAGCATCCCCGTGACCCTAATGAGGATAAGCGGTACAGAAAATGAATGAATTTAAAAATGGATTTCCACTGTGCAGTATTTTCACACCGTTTTGCAAATGTATAGTTCGCAAACCAATGGGATTCCTTCGCAAATTACTGCAGGTTGCTGGAAATTTGAATGTCCAGTTTTTCATGTGCCCTGCGATTGACTGGCGGCCAGTCCAGGGTGGGCCCCGCCTCTCGCCCAAAGCCAGCTGGGATAGGCTCCAGCATCCCCGCAACCCTGATGAGGATAAGCGGCATAGAAAATGAATGAATGATTGAGTTTTTAACGCATAATTTCAGATGGTCACTTGAATTGCAATGCGAAGGAAAAACGTGAAAATAATTCCATACTGCGGACGTACTGAGCTGGCAACGTCGTCATCGTCATCATCCTGTGTGCAGATATTAAAGGCAGGAAAAAACAACGTTTTATGCCAATATTGACCAGTTGCTCATGGCATCTCATCCGGTTGCCGTCGTCACAGACAAATGGGGGTCCAACAAGCATATTTGGAAGTGAAGTCATGCAATGTCAGAGCAAAAATGCTGCGTCCGTGCGCTGTTCTCGCATGTGGAACCCATACAAATTGGAACTTTGAAAGTAGTGGGATTGATCATAGTAGCCCACCCCAGAGAGAGCAAGCAAAACTTTGCTTGCCATCTAAATGTATGCAAAACAAAGCTGATTGAGCAGGTGAAAGATGTTGTGGCACAACGCGACTAAAAAAATGTAGACGGCGAATTATAGAAGACGGAAAATTTGAGAAGACCACTTGACAACACACTCTAGTAAACAAAGATCTCATGTATTTTATAAAAAGTCGGTCAGATATGGTATTTAGCCATGCACAAATAAGTTTCAGTAACAAGTCCAACACGAGCTTTCTTGGCCTTAAGGTCTAATTACTCCGCACGTTTGTAATTCTTTGATTCCTTGCAAGTCTGGGCCACCAGATAGTTAGAAATGTCAAATTTGGTGAAAATCTTGAGACAGGCCAATTTCTTCCTAAGAGTGACTGCATCCACGCCCTCACATTGAGCTATTTTTTAGATACCTGGCTTGTATATCCGACTTCAAACCTTTGCAACACTCTACACAAAAATAAAAATCACTTTGTTTTGCTTTCAAAGTAATAGAATTTTAGCTAAGCAGGTTTTCTCTTTGTTTCTCGAGCTGCCGCACCTTCCCTAAAGTCTGATGGAGCCTCTGGGAATTTTATTTGCATACGGTTTGCAAATGAGCACATTCTCCTTGTCATTTCAGGAACAATTGAAGTGGAGCAGGTGATCAGCAAGAGGCTTCAACTGAAAAGGAAAGCAGAGGTTAGAAATTCATCCATGCATCCATTTTCTACACCGCTTATCCTCATTAGGGTCGTGGGTATGCTGGAGCCTATCCCAGCTGGCTTTGGGCGGGGTACACCATGGACTGGTTGCCAGTCAATCACAGGGCAGGGCTAAGCAGACAACCATTCATACTCTAATGGACAATTTAGAGTCGCTAATTTACCTAACATGCATGTTTTTGGAATGTGGGAGGAAACCGGAAAAAACCCACGCACGCACGGGGAGAACATGCAAACTGCACACAGAGATGCCCAAGGGAGATTCGAACCCTGAACATCTTGACTGTGAGGCCAACATGCTACCCATTCAGCTACCGTGCGGCCGGTTAGAAATTCAGTCATTTAGTTTTTTTTTTGTGGGTTTTTTTTGTGTGTGACGGTGGAGGCTCATTTGGATGCTTTGCTTATGGAATAAAAAAAATTAGTTAATTAGTAATTAATAAGTTTCCGGAACATGAAGTTATGGTGTTATTGTCCAGTGCAGTTTCAAAACAAAATTCTACATACATGAACTCATTGGAACACATTTTTCTTCTGGTAGCAAACTCTCCAAACGTATTATCTCAGAAGGGACAATACTATAGAAACGAAACTTAGAGTAGAATTACTGTCCTATGAAAATTCAGCTAGTATTGTCTAAATAACTGACAACACACGTGAGTACAACCCACAGTGAGCGTCCGAATTGTGTCCAAAGTGTCGACATTTAGTGTGAGTAAATCTGCACATCAGCGAGCGTCAACTACCTATTCTTTCTCCTCAGCATCTTAAGAGGGACCTGCTGCGTGAGTTGGACAACCACGTCAATGACTTTATGAACAATCTTATTGAGGCGTCGGCCAGCCTGGAGCTTGCCCCCCTGCCTGCTGTCTTCTCTCCCCCTCCATCAGACAAGGAGAGGAGCCCCCTCGGGTAAACAGTCGGGAGGTCGGCACTCACCGGGTACTTGATTTAGTACACCAATACAAGAAAAAACAACCTTTACTGGGTTAATAACACTAATTTAGATTGCCACTGCGTGTGTGCTCTTTTATGGTAGTGGTAAAGAACTGCACTGCATCATACCGGGAGATGTTTGTAATATTTAGGCTGTCTTGTTTTCCTTTTAGCTTTAAAAATGTCGCGACAGAACTCTTGCACTGAGTCTCGTGACGTGTCGCAGGTGTACCGAATGAAGTGGCCGGTGAATGTAATCCTTTCTTTTCTTACACACACGTGGCTCCTCACTCCTCAAATACCCAAAAGCCACAGGTGTCACCCTGTCTCGCAGGCATTTCCGACCTCCTCACGGCCAAGGCAAGCAGTTTGTGAGCCGCAGGTCCCTCCTGGAGTAAGCAGGCACTGAGACGTCAAAAAGCAACAAGTGTGCACTTTCCAGTCACTCATCTCTGTTTTTTGTTTGCCACAGTGAATTGTTTGAGGTGAACCACATCCAGACTATCTACCACATGTTTATCGCTCTGCTCGTTCTCTTCATCCTCAGTACGCTGGTAGTTGATTTCATTGATGAAGGCAGGTAATATATAAGACCAATTTGACTGTTCGGAGAGAATGTATTTTATCTTAGAAACTATGCCCCATCTCTTCAGGCTGGTGCTGGATTTTGACCTGCTGGTCTATGCGTTTGGACAATTTCCTCTGGTGGTGTGCACGTGGATCTCTATGTTCCTGTCTGTTTTGGTGGTTCCTTACACCCTGTTCCACTTGTGGATGCAGAGTCAGGCCGGCTCCTCCAGTCACCACAGACTTTACAGTTTTGTCCTTGGCGCCACGTTCCTTCTCTACCAAGCGTTGGCCCTTGGTTTTCTGCCCACATACGTGGTAGTTGTAAACAGTTTGCCACCGGCCTCATGTTTCATCATCATCCTGGAACAGGTATAGTCCATGTATAATGTTCATTCCTGGGAGAAAACGGCTACTTTTTATTGAGATAATCAGACGTGTACATTTCAGGTGAGACTCATGATGAAAGCCCACTCTTATATAAGGGAAAATGTACCAAGGGTCCTGGCCTGGGCTGAAGACAAGACCAGTAAGTTCATCTCTCATCCCTCTTAAACGACAAAGCCATAACATGATGCATGTGCATTGCTTGCCTCATTCTGTTAATGCTGGCTGTACTGAGGTACGTACGCTCTTATGATACAGTGACAAACCCATTGTTACATTAATACCTGTCCTTCAAAACTGCTGATTATGCTTTATAAATATATGGGAAGGAAGGAAGGATTTGGATCTCTGTCCATTGGGCAGGTGTAACTAATGGAGTGTTCAATGACTGCCTTCTTACGCAAGGTTGATTTTCAACGTGGGTAAAATTGTTCTACAGGATCTAAGCAATCATGTGTTTGTGCGGCTCAAGGTACTGCAACTCTTGCTGCGTCGACTGTGCAATAATTTTTCTGACAAACACAGCATGCCACTTGGTGGCCCAGTTATTTAAGCCCAAATTCGACCCCCATTAGGCTGATGTAAAAACATGACCGTTATCAAGCATCAATTCTTTGCAGGGGCTGAGCAACCAATCGCCCATAAGTCGCTGACAATTTCTCTAGCGATTATAAAACTTTGAGGTTTTCTGTGTTCACATGTAGCCTGTGCTCGCCTGTATTGCAAACTTCTGGGGCGCAAGCCGTAGGAGGTGACACAGATGCAATTCCTTGATGAATGAACAACGAGGGACGTGCAACATTTTTTGTCCAATCTGTTTTGTCATCTACAGGCCCGTGCCCAGCAGTCCCTCAAGTGTCTCAGTACCTCTACTTTTTGTTTGCACCCACGCTTATCTATAGAGATAAATACCCAAGGTCAACGACAACATCAGCACTTTAACAAGAACTGAACACGGAGCTCTTAAACTTGCTTATATTTTTCCACACAGGAACCCGACCATAAGATGGGGCTATGTAGCCTCAAACTTGCTACAGGTACCTTTTTGGGTTCTTACTGACTCGTTCCAAATAAAACGGCTACTCGTTTGTTTTACCAGCCCCGCTGGTTTTCCTCCTCACAGGTTCTAGGCTGTCTGTTTTATGCCTACTATGTGTTTGTGCGGCTCTGCATCCCTCAGTTCCGCAGCATCAGTCTTCAGTTTTTTGACCTGAGGGCAATGGTGCTATGTGTCTTTAACTCCATTTTGCCTGGTAAGAGCAGACACGTTTCAGCTTTCCCTCATCGTCTTTATTTACTAGAACAGATGAATCAGTTTTGGTATTGTTCAATTTGGCAGGAGTGTTGATTCTCTTCCTGGGGTTCTTTGCCTTCCTCCACTGTTGGCTGAATGCGTTCGCAGAGATGCTTCGTTTTGCTGACCGAATGTTCTATAAGGTGCCGCACTTTCTGCCCACCGTCTTAAAATGATGTTTCAGTGTGTGGTCAAACTTGCTCATTTTGACTTTACATCATAGGATTGGTGGAATTCAACATCTTTTGCCAACTACTACCGTACTTGGAATGTGGTCGTTCATGACTGGCTATTTCGCTACGTGTATTGGGACTTCTTGTGGGTGAGTCTGTCAGTGTGTTATGTTACACAGTGGAACTCTAAAATCTGTTCTGAGATGCCAGCTGACCTCCGGTTTTTCCTGTTGCTGCCTCAAACAATCACAGAAGTGAAGTGTGAAAATAAGTTAAGCACTGTTTATGTTAAAACTTAGAATACCATGCAAAAGTCCACTGTTGGATGTATTGTTTTTACAACAGGTAAGTGATCAGGTACAACTAGAATGTCACGTCCAACCGGGGATGTAAATCTCTTGGTGGCCGACGGTTCGATTTGAATTTAGATACACCACGATACAATTCAAAAACATTTCCTGGAGTAAACACTACTCTTCCATTATAAACTAAAGATAGCAATTATATGAAAGTGGTATTCTTAAAACAAGTTCTAATGTGTAAAAGAACACATCATATTCCCTCGCAGGCTGTAAGGCAGTGGCAAAAATAAAGTCGACAGAATAACATATGAAATGTAGAAACAGACCAAAAAAAGACTTAGTGAATGAACATATTTTTGTTTGATGGGATCAATATTTCACATTCTATATTTGTATTTACATTTGATACGTTTCAGTTTCAACATGTCTTTATGTTGCCAGAATTGGAAATGGAGCCACCGAACTAAGTTTCATTGGACACTGTGCAATGACGATAAACATCTGTCTATATAAACTATAACAAAGGAAAAAACAGAAGTCTTAGGGGGTATTCTGCGAAGCGAGCTTAGTGGGTACCCAGCTGTGTATTTGCCTGTTCCACGACTCTTTCAAAGCATCGGTATCACCATGGTAACTTGGTGAGAGAACTTGGTAAACTCATAACCAAGCTTTCGTCTTTAAATCGGCTATTAATGTGCCCCTGTTCTCTGTTGAACTGATTCGGAGAAGGGTGTCACCATTTATTGAGAACCTATGGAGTCCCCAAAGGGAAATGGAGAGAAAAATTGAAAAAAAAGAGCATTCCCTGATGATATTTCATATCAATAAGAGAGATCGATTTTCAGCCAAGTGAGTACGCTAGATATGCTCACTTTTTGAGTCGAGCACCAAGAATAAAATGCAAATCTAATATTAATAACCAGGCTAATGTTAGCAGACATATATGTCAGTCCTTGCATGAGTACACAGACCATTAGCGTTCCTATATTGCAATATTTGCTGGCCCAAACAACATGTCAACACTGCCATCTAATGGTCACAACAAGATACTGCATTTGAAAACAAGACAACTTTCAAAGATGAAAAAAAGACGGTTCTTGCTTTATTTATTTTTTTAAATGGATATGTGTTAGTATGTCGAAGTTGAGCGTTGATAAATACAAAGACTATTAGGGTATAGTTAGTGTAATAATCAGTGCTAACTTCTGCATTTGCATGCTGCTTGCTGGCCTGCCAGCATTTTCCCTCGCTTTATTCTCAGCGACAGTGTTGCTTTTCTATATCATAATCTTTCGGTAACTCCTCATACCGCTCCATAATAATTACTTGCTCATCTTGTGTAAAAGAAGCTTCACTTGACTTTTCAGCAGAAGTGAAATACTATAATGTCAAACGCCCGTTTTTGGCACAACTTGATAAAGTAAGATGATAACGACTGTCGTGGGACCAATTAAGTCTGATGGCAAATTTTAGGTTCTGTTGAGCTGCATCTAGAACACACAGCCTGAATAGGTTAATCCACTTTAGCCTTCAGTCCAATCACTAATACAAAATAAATAAATAGTGTAAAGCCCCTTAAATAATTATACAGCACTTCAAAAGGGGCAAAGTTTCCAAGAAAATGGAACATGGATTTGTCACATGGATACAATGCAAATGCTATGTAAACTTGGAAAAGTAAACAATCGTAACTAGTAAATAGTAACAAACAGTACGGGTGCAGCATTTCAGACTGAGCATATTGTTTCTATGCTCAACACTCCAGGTAGGTAACACAGATGCAACATTTCAATGTAAACAAATTACAAAGCAAAAACTTTACCATACTCTCCTCTGATAGTCTGGCTGGGGAAGTTTTAAAATCCAAAGCCGTTCCAAACTTTTTTTTTTTGACGTGTTAAATTTTTTACATCCATTGGTGTCTTTAGTTGCGCTTGCTCCAAAGCTGAAACATGTGTGACAGTCCTTTTGCCGGCAGCCCAGGCTATTGCTTTGTCTTACAAACACACCGTCAACCGATGTCTTTTGCGATGCCCGGTGCATAACGATGAGTTTAGGCTTTATGGCTGAATCTTATTGACACAGGAGGCTTCTAACGAAATTGTCACACCGGATATGCAGTTTATTGTTCACAAACCTGCTAAGAACGCAGACAAGCAAAATGGTTATTTCTGAAATTTGTGAACTAATTTTAAATAACTTGTCAAAGTTATTTTTAAACCAAAAACTATGGGGGGAAAACACCACCAGCTACCACATGTTACCGGTCATGGTTTAAAAGATCTAACTGGAAAAAGAATGACAAATAAATGGAATAGGAATCAGCTTGATTAAGATGATTAGCATTCAGGGCTATCTCATATAAATGCACATGCCCCCAATAGGGAAGCGATATTAACTGAAATGTTTTACTGCCGTACTTGTTCTTTGCTTTAGATATGAAAAATACGACTGCAACCAGTCAAGGGTGTACTCTGGGTCTGGTCCAACAATATGCTCCAGCATACCCTAGACCCTAGTGAGGACACTAAGCGGTATCCTTACTATTGCAAAGTCTCTTTTTTTTTCCCTTTTACATTAATAATTATTTATACTGTAAGAGAAAGTCTAAAAGAAAATGTAGCTCTGTGCTGCGATACTCATCAGAGAGCAACAACATTTTGAAGCGCATGTAGAGATAGATAATGGATGTTGACCACTTGTGATCCTTGAGATGCCAATACTGCCATCCTGGAGTTAATTAAAAAAACAAGTAAATCTAGAGCGGGGTTGTCAAACTCGTGCCGAGGAGGGCCGAGACCCTGCAGGTTTTCTTTCCAGGCGGTCACTACAGCAGATGATTTTTATGATCAACAACTCCTTCAATTTGAGGGAAGGAGCTCATCAATCGGAGCACCTGCTGGAGAAACTGGTTGGGGAGAAAACCTGCAGTGTCTCGGCCCTCCACGGCACCAGTTTGACACATATGATCTAGAGGTTGCCTACAACCACAGCTGTTAACGACAAGTTTGGGTTTAATTTGGAATTCTATGTGTTGTATTCCGGTGCTGAAGTAATCACACATCAATCCAAAGCTGCCTTTTCAATCATTCCAGATATCCCAGAAGCGCTTCAGACCGGCGGCAATGCTGTTTGTGTTTACGGTGTCTGCTGTGGTCCACGAGTACATCCTAGCAATCTGCTTCGGCTTCTTCTACCCAGTCCTCTTTTGCTTGTTTATGTGCTTCGGGAGTAAGACGCCAACACACCTTCCAGCTTTCTATATTTACATTTCAAAATACATTAACATGTGTTTCCTGTCACCTTCTTACAGTGATGTTTAACTTCATCCTGCATGACCAAAGGAAAGGTCCCATCTGGAACATAATCATGTGGACATCGCTGTTCTTAGGTCACGGAGTTATCATCTGTTTGTACTCTCAGGAGTGGTATGCCCAGCGCTACTGCCCCCTAAAAGAGGTACCACCTCAATTGTGATGTCTTTGGTACAAATGAATGCTTCTTTTTGATTTGTCAGAAATGTTTTATTCTTACGATTGATTTTATTGCAGCCCACTTTCCTTGAGTTACTACAACCTCGCTCGTGGAGCTGCAAGAGAAGTTTGATGGCCAACTAACAAGCTCTGACCTGAACTGCAGCTATGACCCATCACTATCACGTGGACTGGCGTGTTTATTTGATTCATATTGCACTACTGTCTGTATTCTGCAACTAACACGGATGCCTCACTTTCATGTCTACTTCAACCTAGAAGAAAAAAATAGTTTACGTGGGACCGCTGCTTATTTTGCGGCCACTCTCTCGATCCCTTTGACCTGATCCGCTTCGAGGTCACACCTTGGGCCAACAGGGAGAGTGGCAATCCTCGCGAGGCAGCTGAATAGTCATTTTGCACACGCTGTTTACACGTGCCCTGATGATGAGAACCAGCATCTCTGTCATAAAGGTGTTTGTCTACTGAGTTGCGTGAAACTCGCATCTGCTGTCATGCGCTCAGCGAAACCAAGAGACCCTTAGTGATGTATACTGTGTGACTATTTCATGTTTGTGTCCCTTATATGCTTACGTGCACTGGTGCGGCTTGTAACAATGTGACCGATATTTGACCACAAGGTGGCGCTCTATTATAAAAGTATCATTCTCCCGCCTGGAGCGCTTTTTGGCGCTCCCATTGACAAATTCCAGCAACTTGGTATTTTTCATACACTATACAGTATTTCTCCCAGTATGTACAGCGCTTGTACCAGTATGCAGCTTATATGAAGGCCACGAGTGGGTTAGAAACCAAGCTGCAGACATTTTGTTGCGCTTGTCATACAAGTGCAGTGCTTAATGTACACCCGGTTGTTTTGCAAATTGAAATGGAAATACATGTTTGTCCATCTCATTTATGCAATGTGCAAACAAACGGACGTCGTCTCTTTTAACCAAAGTGTCTTCTGTTGGTAGTTTGCATGGATCCGTCCTGAAAGTGCGGCAGAAGCTCCAGTAGGCAGGAACACCAAAAAAAATGGAAATGTGAAATGGAGTTATGAATGATATACATGAAATATGTGTGCACTTTTGCACGTTGTTGCCTTTTTGCATGCTGGTACTTGGAAGTACTGACATAGATTGACCAAAACAGTACTGTGGGTGTCACGCGCGGCTTTGGCGGGGACGCGACACGAGAGGTGAGGTGGAGGACGGCGGCTGGGGGATCGACCCCCCCCCGCCCCCGCCCCCGCGCAACACATCCTCTGTTGTGCGGCAAAGATGGCGGCGTCAGAGGGGGCGCGCTGCAGCCGGACAACGGCACTAGCCTTCTGAAAAAGCGCCACCTCTCCGCCACCCTCGCTCGTTCGTTTCCGTACGCGGGTGACATTTCTTTTCCGTCGGAGAAAACCGGCTGGCTGTCAAGCTGTTTTAACTATACAAGGGTGGCTTTCTGCTCGCTGCCAAGCTAGCTCGGTTAGCCAAGCGAGCTAGTCGGCGCGAGCGGCGAGAAGAGCGCGAAGGAGGGGGGGAGAAGAGGAACGCCATTCGGTGCTCGGGCGGCCACAGCTTATGGGAATGTGAGCCGGAGGGTTTGCTCGCTTCGTCGCGAACGTCCTTACGAACTCCGAACTACCGGGATGGGGCAGCAGGTAGGCCGCGTCGGTGAAGGCGCGTCGACCGGACTCCAGCCGCCACAGCCCCACGTTTCCCAACCGCAGCACGGGAAGGGGAACCGGGGGAGCGTCGCCGGGAGGAGACCCCGAGAAGCCGGCAGTAGCACCAGTACTCCGCCAGGCAGGACAGCGGCAATCAATGTGCCGGACCCGTCGATCAACATCTTCACCAAGCATTCAGGTAGCACACTTTTCATGCAGCTTTACGATTGGTTGTAGCACGGGCTAGTTAGCGGAAATCGCCCCAGCAACCAGCATGCCTCCACACTTCCACGCGTTTTTCTGTCCTTCGGTTCCCATTACAAACGACGACTATGTGTCTGTCTTGCTGCAATCTATGAAACGAAGCCAGACGGCAGACGTTTTCATAGCCCACCGCGGCTCGCTACGATGTCCCCCTCAGGTCACCGCGTTGGATTGTCGCTCCGGTAAACAACGATGCTCGCCTCCGGACATCTAGAGGCAATTCCAGTCCATGAACTCCCCGCCGTGGCAGCAGCGGCCGGTTTTGCTCGCCACGCTCCCTTGCATCCCGTCCCATCGGGTCTGCTGTTGCAGCGCACTCCGCAAGCCCGACGATCCGCCGGGGAGGGTCTTTTGTGAATCATCGAGGTCACCTTCTGTCGGTGCACACCAGATGATGTTGTAACGTCTGCCCTCCTTGGTGGAAGATTAGTGGCCTTGCAGCTTTTCTTTCTTTCCTTTGGGATAACACACCCTGAGATGGATTGAAGTATCCGAGGGCTCTGAGTGGTTGATGCACCACAGCATGTTGTTGTGGTGCATCAACCATCCCATAAACATGCTCCTCCAAACAGGGTGTGAGCGCCAATGGGGTTAGTTCAACAAGTGCTCTTAGAAATGAAAATCATCTGGGCTGATTTTGGGTGAGCGGTGGGGTTCACAGGGCACACAAAGACAGCCATGCAAAACTCTGGACAGTTTCAACTTTGCCTACCATGCATGATTTTAAACTGCGGGAGAAAACCTGATTACCCGGACAAAAGCAATTGTAAAAAAAACTAACCAATTTTCCCATAGAAAACAATACAAATCTGATCATTTCCTGACCCCCATTAACACAAAACAATTCAAATATAGAACACGTTCTGCAGTTATGACTATTGTTGTACATGAAGAGTAGTTTTACATGCACAAAACATTTCTAAATGCACTTCTAAACGACTAATCCAGTTTTTGGTCTGACAACCAACATTTAACAATTCCAACTTTGGCCAAACTGATGTTTAAAAGAATAATTGACAGCATACGCCGTCATTGTTCTAATCCTCTTTTGTTGAAAAATATTGAACAATTCACGTAAAACAATACATACTTGTTGTTTTAACTGCACACGAGGGAGTTCCCTCAAATATAAAAAAATATATATTTTCCAAACTACTAAATGCTTTTAGTTCTTTTGGTCTTTTATTTTTCACAGGTTAAAAACAACCAAACACCGCCGCCCTGATTTGAGCCTCTTATAAACGTCTTATAAAGTGCACAGCGACCGAAAACAGCTGGTTGGCCATTTCCATGTACTCCATAATGTTCCGCATAAAAGTGTCTTTTTTTTTTAATGACATCCTTATTTTGTTACCTTTAGGAAATAGAATATGGCACAAAGTTCTTATTTTGAAGACCGAAATGGTGTTGGTGTTGAAGGCTTTGATGCTTGCTTTCCACCTTGCAAGCCTTGGAGAAAAGCACATTGTCTCGTCTTCAATAAATGTGTCAGCATTAACTCCTCAGTGCTCATAATGTCTTGCCTGTCAGTCTTCTTCTCTTGGCCGGGTCTGTCCTTAATTTTTATACCACTAAATTAAGTTCCAACCAGTACTGCAGTGGGCAAGGACACAAGGTAAAATTTAGGGAATGGATAGGGGTTACCATCCCTGCTTTTTTTTTTTTAACTAACCCTAAGCGGCACAGCCCTAAGTGGAGCACCACTCACTTTCCAAGTGTTCTGCTTTCTGATGCTGAGTGTGTCCTCTTTATAGAAGGCATAGTGTCGTCATACTGCCACTCCGCTGAGAATGGCTTTCACTATCAAAGTGCATTTTTGGTCTTGAATTTGCTGTATCTCTATAAACTATACTAATAAATAATTATCTGTCTTTGTGAGAGTTCTCCGCCAAGCAGGTTAAATCTTTGCATTTATGCATATAACTCATAAAAAATGGTCAAAACCCGATCCAGATAAAGGAATAATTGTTGTTACTGTGATGCAGAATCTGAAAAAATAGAGGAGCTTTGGAATTTGAATCGGAAAATGTAGGATGATTATTTTGGTGTGAATCACATAGCAGAATCTTAGCCATCTGGTTGGACATTTAAACCATGTTTCCACCAGTCAGTGGAAACATGTTCAGTTCATTTTATTTGATAAAAAGCTCATTAAATGGCATGCATTTCCATGTTTGTTTTTAATCACACTTTTGGGCAGAATGGCAGTGTAATGTCATGTAGAATCAAATGATTCCTTCTTAGAATTTTATTGAATGGTGTCAGTGTTTGAGGAATGCATGGTTGTCTGTTGAGCTCCAGCATCTGTGTTCTGTGAATGTCCTGGTCCGGTGGTTTTCAAACTGGGGGGTGAGTCCTCCAGGAGGGAACTGGGGGGTGGGCTCAGCGCTACCATGAGTACTATTCATTATTACCGTATTTCTCGGGAGGGGGGGCACTGTAAATTATTTTATCTCCCCAACGAGGGCACTGCAAAAAAAGTTTGGGAACCACTGTCCTGTTCCATCTTGCATGTACATGCTTTTATTCGATAGCCTTAACAGTAGGGGTGTTACCATTCATCCACCACATCGATGTATCGATTTTTAATCCTGTGATCCAACTACATCGATCTGTGTTCATCACATTGCCATTCTAGACGACATGTAATGATGTAACATTGTTTATAGGGTAATCAATCGCTTGAGTTGGTACTAGGAAACAAAGCATTGGATTTAGGCACGGCAGGCTTTATAAGGATGTGTTTTTTTGTTTTTTCTAGCAATTTTAATGAAAAAGACCTTAAAGTTACATGTAACACGTTTGATTTAGTGTAAGTCGATTAGTCATGCCTGTTGATGGGGCGCACAGATGACAGATGAAAAGCTGAGTGTGCGCGCTCAAGAGAGTGAGAGAGTTTGTGTGGACATCCTTAAAATGCAAGTTTTTCATAAGATATGGCGTTTATATTCATTGGTATACATGTTAGCTGGATTACTACTACTTATTTAGTGTGTTCAACCACATCGAAACATGTGGTCCGGTGTTGGACCGCATTGAAAGTGAAGTCCAACTTTAAGCCTTTCACACTCATGGATCGGAGCTTCAGGACAAGATAAAAGGTATGGTAGCGGCCCTAATGATGATGTGCATATTTGTGTTCTGGTTGTTTGACTGTTTTGTCTGACTGATCAGGAATGGGAGGGGTGGGGTGTCGTTTAGGAGTCAGTTGAGGCAGTCACTGTTGACGTGGCGGCGTGTGTGGCGTGGTTACGGCTGGCAAGCTCGCAATAAAATGCTTGTTGATTAGGCCTGTCATGATAATCGATTTATCAAAATCGATATTCAAGATTGATATATTAAATGGGTCATGTGCATGTGTGTTTGTTTTGCTCCCTCTTTTTACCGCACAGGCTGGATGACAAGAGGCTTCACACTGCACATTGGTGAAGTTAGTTTCATGTTGGTCGTTGGATTTTTGTCTCTGCCGCTGTTAAAAAAAAGAGCACCGAACATCTTGTCTAGTAGTAGTAACAAAATAATAGTGTCTAAAAATAGCTGACTTTAATAACGCTATTACAATTGCATCCATAAATGTATTTAAAAGCTTTTAAAATTTCAATTACAATGTTAAATACACTTGACAAAGTCAAGGTTATTGCTTTTGATGTGATATATGTGCATTATTATGCCATATAATTAACAATAGCAATTTCTCTGAAATTGTTATCAATAATATCAATAATATCCATTATTGACAATAATTTGTTGGACAATTATCGTCCAGGAAATTTTTTGTTGTGACAGGCCTATTGTTAATCAAATCTGTGCAGCGTTACAGTATGTAGGACAGTGGTCACCTACAGGGTACCCGCGGGCGCTAGGTAGCCCCCCACAGCGCCCTCAAACCAGTTTTTCGTTCATGTTTTCAGTTAATGTGTAATGCAAACACAAGAAAAAAAATGCCTTTTGTAAAACAAAATGTGAGTTGTGTATATCAACATTGTGTTAATGTTATTGTTTTGTTTGGGTTAAAAGAAAATAAATTTCCCAAAATGAGTAGC
This sequence comes from Oostethus manadensis, assembly GCA_024372805.1. Lineage (NCBI taxonomy): Eukaryota > Metazoa > Chordata > Actinopteri > Syngnathiformes > Syngnathidae > Oostethus > Oostethus manadensis. The sequence continues at coordinate 1,148,251 of QODF01000151.1, read as the reverse complement.
TCTCAGCCTTGTTAATTTTGTAAAGGTAGCTCTCACAAGAAAAACATTGGTGACCCCTGATGTAGGATAGTCATTCACTTGGATACCTACCTTCACATGAAATTTCATTCAAATCTGAAATAACGTCTTTAATACTTTGGTTAGAGAAGTGAACGAGGTATCAAATTAGAGTTAGTCATGTTCATCGGATAGAATTAATCACAGACTTGATTTAATTCAACCTGTGCATTTATTCGTTGTTAATTCAACCAGAAGTATTGGTTGTACTTTATTCAAATAAAATGTGAATGCATTTACCATGACTTTTATTTTTTATTTGATTTTTTAATTTGTTTATATCCATACTTAATTTATACTATATTCCTTTCCAAAAAGCAACGGTGACTTGGAAAACTTCACATGCACTGTCCAGTATCCAGGTATCTATTTCACAGGCGAACTAGTTGAATTTTTGGCAAAAATATCACTGAAACGATTTTAAGTTAGTGAATTGTTTCGGATTGTATCATTCTAAATAAACTAATATTGTCCTTGCATCAAATCGGCAACCAGCAATTGTGATATGGATCAAATTGTTGTTAAAAGGAATCGTTTCACCCCTACTTAACAGTTTTCAGAATTAACCAAAATAGGCAGGTAGTTCTGTCTTTAGGTCTCTAGGTCTGTAAAGCCTTTCATGTGAATAGATCTCTGTCTGGCTTCTCTGACTTTATCTCCAAAACTCTTAACATGTACCTTTGATGTGCTCATTCCTGATCCTGTCTATCCTGGTCACACCCAAATACATATATACACATCATGTCCCTCATATAGGGGGTTGTGTCAGGAAGGGCATCCGACGTAAAACCTTTGCCAAATCAAAACATGCAAATCAAACAGAACAAAATGATTTGCTGTGGCGACCCCTGATGGGATAAGCAGGGATANTGACCCCTGATGTAGGATAGTCATTCACTTGGATATCTACCTTCACATGAAATTTCATTCAAATCTGAAATAACGTCTTTAATACTTTGGTTAGAGAAGTGAACGAGGTATCAAATTAGAGTTAGTCATGTTCATCGGATAGAATTAATCACAGACTTGATTTAATTCAACCTGTGCATTTATTCGTTGTTAATTCAACCAGAAGTATTGGTTGTACTTTATTCAAATAAAATGTGAATGCATTTACCATGACTTTTATTTTTTATTTGATTTTTTAATTTGTTTATATCCATACTTAATTTATACTATATTCCTTTCCAAAATGCAACGGTGATTTGGAAAACTTCACATGCACTGTCCAGTATCCAGGTATCTATTTCACAGGCGAACTAGTTGAATTTTTGGCAAAAATATCACTGAAACGATTTTAATTTAGTGAATTGTTTCGGATTGTATCATTCTAAATAATCTAATATTGTCCTTGCATCAAATCGGCAACCAGCAATTGTGATATGGATCAAATTGTTGTTAAAAGGAATCGTTTCACCCCTACTTAACAGTTTTCAGAATTAACCAAAATAGGCAGGTAGTTCTGTCTTTAGGTCTCTAGGTCTGTAAAGCCTTTCATGTGAATAGATCTCTGTCTGGCTTCTCTGACTTTATCTCCAAAACTCTTAACATGTACCTTTGATGTGCTCATTCCTGATCCTGTCTATCCTGGTCACACCCAAATACATATATACACATCATGTCCCTCATATAGGGGGTTGTGTCAGGAAGGGCATCCGACGTAAAACCTTTGCCAAATCAAAACATGCAAATCAAACAGAACAAAATGATTTGCTGTGGCGACCCCTGATGGGATAAGCAGGGATAAGCCGAAAGGAAAAGAAGAAGTAGGTGTGAGTGATATGACGTCATACTGATAAATATAAAGCAGAACATTGAACACTAGCTGCCGTAAGTAATAATAAAAATAAAAAAAACATCTCCAAAGAGGCGAGATTATTGGAGAGATATTGTGCTGTATGCGGGAGTGAGGAACTTAAGCACTCCTTTTCTTTTATGTGTGACGAGCCAAACACGTGTCGTGAACAAACATGTCATCAATCCAGTGGGACCTCCCTACAGACACTTTGTAACGAGAGAAAAAATATCGGCCCTCAACACACCAAACCCCATCAAGCCACCTGAAATGCCAAGAAGCAGCCCCAAAGAAAGACCGGGGGACCCTGTCAGCTAGCAAACCTCTCCGAACCACAGTTTGCACTTTGGAATTGCTAATACTTTTTAAAATGCTTTGTTAATGGGGACGTCATAATATTTGGTTCGAACAAATGTACACATACAGTTTGTCAAATCGAACTTTGTTTGAGTCAAACTACAGTTAAATCTAAATTTAAAGTTATAGTTTATTTGTCTTGCCAAGCAGGAAGTTATCAGTTTTGCTTGTGCCGCCCTTGTGAATAGCTGACTGCGTTGCCCAGTGGTATTAAAAGCGCAGATTTAGATTTTCACTTCCTTACTTCTATGCTCCTAACATGGTGAGTCATTTCCTGTGGCTAGCTCAGGTGTGCAGCAGTTCCCCTAAACACATTACTAATTCAACATCTCTGAGTTGCAGCAAAACATTACCTCAGCAGACAGAACTACAGATAGAAACACAGACGGTCACTGAAACACCACAGTGCTGATTCAGACCTTTTTAGCTGTATTGGTTGAAGTGCAGTATTGCTGTAACAGGGTCAAAAAACATTAACAGCATTAACAGCTGTGGCTATGGGCAACCTCTTGATGTAGATTTTGGTTTTAACAAGGTGGTCAGCATCCAGTAATTTTCTCAACCTTTTGTATGCAGTTTAAAATGTCAGCCATGCTGCTCAGCTGTTGGTGTGTAACACAACTCGCTTTACTGTTTTTAAAAATGATTGTATTGGTTTAAAAGTGTTCATGACGGCAAAAACCACTAAAGAAAGTATTAACACGTAATGGCCCATTCTAATCAGCAAATTAACTAAAAACACCTGCAAAAGCCTATAAAAGATCTCTGTCTAGTCCTGTGGGCTACACAATCATGGGGAAGACTGCTGACTAGACAGTTGCCGAAAAGATCATTATTGCACAAGGAGGGCGTGACACAAACGGTCATTGCTGAAGGAGCTGGCTGTTCACAGAGCTCAGTGTCCAAGCATATTGACAGAAAGTCACAGGGAAACTAAATATGTGGTTAAAAAAAGTGTATAAGCAATAGTGATAACCACACCTTGAAAAGGATTTAGAAACAAAACCCATTTGAAAATGAGGGGGAGATTTACAAGGAGTGGACCGCAACTGGAGTCTGTGCTTCAAGAGCCACTGTGCACAGACGTATGCAAGACATGGGTTTCAGCTGTCGTATTCCTTGTGTCAAGCCATTCTTGAAGAAAAGACAATGTCAAAACCGTCTCACTTGGCCTAAAGACAAAAAGGACAGGACTGTTGCTGAGTGGTCCAAATTATGTTTTCTGAAAGTAAAGTTTTCATTTCCTCTTAGAACTCAAGGTCCCATTCTATGGCGGAAGAGAGGAGAGGCACAGAATGCGCGTTGCTAGAGGTCCAGTGTAAATTTCCACAGTCAGTGATGCTTTTGAGTGCTATGGCATCTGCTGGTGTTGGTTCACAGTGTTTTCTGAGGTCCAATGTCAGTGCAGCCGTCTTGCAGGAAGTTTCAGGGCACTTCATGCTTCCCGCTGCTGACCAACCGTATGGAGATGCAGATTAAATTTTCCAACAGGACTTGGCACCTGCACACAGTGCCAAAACTACTAGTACCTGGTTTAAGGACTATAGTGTTTCTGTCCCCTGCGACCCTAATGAGGATAAGCTGCATAGAAAGTGAATGAATGAGTATTTCTGTCCTTCTGACCGCCACCCCATTGAAAATCTATTGGGTATCATAAAGGAAAATGCGATGCGCTGTGCTCTTATAACACCCAAGGAGTGCCACAGACTGATCGACTCCATGCCACGCCGTATTGCTGCCAGAATTTAGACAAAAGGAGCCCCTACCAAGTGTTGAGTATGTTCATACTTTCCATCTTCATACTTTACAGTTGGCCAAGATTTCTATTGTTTTTGTTATTGGTCATAAGTAATATTCAAATTTTCTGATACCCAGTTTGTGATTTTCATTACTTCTCAGTTATAATCATCAAAATAAAAAGAAAAACATTTAAAATATATCAGTCTGTGTGTAATTAATGTATATACTATACACGTTTCACTTTTTGAATGAAATTATTGAAATAAATAAACTAAATTATTTCATAACCAATGAATCAGCAGATTATTTTTTCAATTAAACGTAGACATTTAAAAAAAAAAAATTGTTTTAAAAGATATTTTTATTTTTCCCTTCTTTGCAGTAATCCCTTCAAGAATGCATGAATGGACGTTTTCATCATAGCAAAGAGCAAGATCCCAGTCACCGAATTTGAAGTAGCAAAGTATAAACTATTAATTGACAAAAATCACAAACACTCTACTGCAGTTTCACTCTTCTACCAGTAGGATTTGTGTGTATGCATGGTTCGAGATAATGGAGAGAGTGCAGAAATGTAAGCATTTTTCTAAGCACAAGTACAAGTATGGGATTTACTTTGCGTGGGAATGCTTTTACACACGCACACATCTCTGCAGTGGTTTGCTTTGCAAGATATCAAAAAGAGGCAAAAATGTTGATAGCTCTTTTCCAAAGTCCAAGGTGATGTTTGTGTGATGTATCTTGTTTTGCCTGAAACACAAAAGATAATATGTCTGCTTTCATGGATCACTAGGGGATTAAAAATAGTTACATTAGAGTGGCTAAAATCAGGATATTTGTTGTACAATTTTAAATGAAACAATGAATTGATTACCAAAATAGTTTTATTTGGATAATCGATTAAAAATCGATTTATCAAATAATTGTTGCAGCTCTAAAATCAACCTTTTGGTTATATTCTAATTTATTGAGCAGCATCTGTATATTGGCCCGCCAAAAAGTTTTGAAATTACGGTAGTTATTAATACATACAAACAACAATACACTCATTTTTCATTATTTACAGAATTAGTGCAATATCAGTTTCGGAAGCCAGAGCTGCTCCCGCTTGTTGACAAAGCAGTTAGTTGAGCATCTGATATAACACACAAAAGTGTGTTGTTTGACTAGCAGTGATTTACACTGACAGATCTATGCAGAGAGTGCAAGAGGAGTGAGCAACGCTCCCTGTTTAGCTAGCCATGAAATTTGGCATGAAAACCAGATTATTATTCAAAGATTGTTAATAGTAGAAATGTAATTTTTGTTGGTATATTTTGTATATCTGTCAGTGTTTCATTGTAAAGATAGTCGGAAGAGCTGACGGTAGAAGCACCTGGTAATACACATTCTGTCCCAAACTTCCCTTTATCTGAGGTACATTTTCTGTCCTTGAAATGTGCCAAACATAATTTGGAAGAATCTGACGCAGTGAAAGGCATCTTTTGGAAATGTGAACTGCCTGCTTGAATGTTTGAGCACAAGCCTGCCACACAACAAGCGGACAAAAAAAATATAACAACAAAAAAATGCACCACGACAATATGAAAATACTGTTTCATGCACAGTCCCAAGAGGACATGCACTCGAAGTGGCATCGCTTTCTCCACCTCCTCCAATATCTGACCAGGTTTAATATGTTTATTGTACATTATACAACTTGTAAGGCGACGTGTCATTTTCGTTTTGGTACAGCTGTGTACAAATTTCCCACATTTCAGGTGCACATGTCATGTGTGTACAGGAAGTGTACAGTTGGCACTGCGATGCACCTCCACAAACCCAGACAGTGTGCCCTTGAGCGAACAAAAAGATGAGGCATTCGGCTTGAAAGCGAAGATCTAGACGGATGACAACAGTGCAGCCCAGTCTTTGGCAAGCAGGAGTCCTAACTCGTGATAGTGCCAAGGAGAAGCCATGGCCTGTAGGCCGTCTTTTGTCGTTAGTCTTATGTTTGTGAACTCTTCGCCTCCCGGTGAAATCCGCAAACAGACAAATACAAGTGGATATTAAGAAAGCTGTGTTCAACAGAGATGAGGAACAATTAATGCTGCACGTAAAGTAATAAGGAACTTTACTAAAAATAAAGAGTGCTGCAGCTATGAGTGCATGGAAGGGCGCTGTCTTTCATGTCAATTTACTTGTATTTTCCTGCAGAAAGATGCATTGACAAGAGGTGATGTTGAATAATTGCACATTTTGTAAGTGCAATATGTTTAGGACTTTAATTTACTGTTAAACACGGAAATTGACGTAACAAGAATAAAATGCGGTCGTTGTGAGGAGAATCAAGGTTTGTGTGGGGAATTATTTCCCCGGCGGATGGCTCAATCGTGGCAGAATCTCTTCACAAACACTAAACTGCCTCCTCTCGACTAAACATGTGGAACCTTCTTTCATGGAGAGATAATGGAAGCTAATGGCGTGAGCTTAGTTTAGCATGCTGGTCTGGCTGCGTGTACGTATGACTTGGGCTGGATGAGAATATTTTATAAGTTTGTTTGTTTGTTTGCTTTTTTTAAATGGAGTGTCAGGGTCTATTTTTTGTTTTTGGTTATTGGGATTTTTTGTTTAATTAGTTTTGTTGTTTATTTAAAATTGTATTACTTTTGATGCAATGTACTCTCATTATTAAGCCACATAATTGAAAATGGTTTTGAAAATGTTGTCAATAATATCCATTATCGAAAAGAATTGGTAGGACAATCATTGTCCAGCAAAATTTGTTGTCATGACAGGCCGGGTTAGGGCAAAAGGTAATGCACGATGTCGGGCCCTCAAGAACGAGATTTTAACATTGCTTTTGAGAAACATACTGGAAAAATAAACTTTTATTTAACAGAGCCACGAAAAATGCAGGTGCTCAACAATATTGTCATTTTTGGTGAAACAAACTACTGTTGTGTTAATGTACTGTGTAATTGAATTGTAGTAATACTATCTAATACCTAAATTTACCTGTCTGTGACAATTCACACCAGGGTTGCCCAGCTGGTCTTTGATTTTAGCCTTTTTTGGGCGTTATATTATGCCATCATCCATCTTCTATGCACTTCTAGTTTCTGCTCAGATGAGAATGCCTTCATCCAGGATCCCTGGAACTAAGCCGATTTGCATCAAGGGTGAAATTGGATTAGACACAAATCCACTTTTCCTTTGACTGTGTGCTAGAAGCCTCTACAACCAGAGCAAGTCGCATAGCGGCCACAACACAATTTACATGCTATCCTATGCTCAGATACATTAGTGGTGTTGATAGGCTTTTATACAGTATATGGGATTTATACACGGGTTGGTCAGTCAACCACCAGGAGGAGCCATGGCCAGTGTGCTTTCACTGTCAGTATACATGCTGAAAGTATTCTATAAAACATTGCCTTGCATCTAAATAATAATTTTCTATTTTTTAAAAAGTAATTAATGGATGATGTACATTTTTTATGTAACTGCTGCTTCTTTGAGCTTTTGCATTGGCTACCATCCAGGCTTCTTCAGTCCACCCAAAAAACAATGTCTTAACTCTCTTGCAGCTTCTATTCTTAAGGAGTTGGCATTAAATACAGCAGCAAAGTTGGCTGTACAGATGGTGGATACACTCCATGCGTCTGTCATCTGAAGAACACAAAATGTTTTCAGCTTTGAGGAGAAGTCTAGCCAAATTGCTGCTGCAGCTCTTGGTTAAGTAGCGGTTTCACTACGAGGCTTAGCTGCAGGGGGAAAATAGTGTTAGGGAGAGGGCAAGTCATTGCTGCCAAGCCTGTTAAACATTGATTGGTTTCCAGGATCAGTCCTCGGCTGTTGGCAATATCACTGCTGCTTATCTTCTTGGTTGCAGGCTGGAGTGTTGGCTTCAAATTTACAAATACGCACACACTTCCTCTGGACTGGCATGCATCTATAACTGCATTCATACGTGCGCTATTCCTTTTTCCACAAGTTGAATGTGCTTTTCTGAGAATCCTTTCCCATGCAAACTTGCCATGTAACATCTTCTGTCTGGAATTTATTAATGTATGATATAAATATGTCCCCACACAAATGTTCCTTCTTCTCACATTTGCTACATATCATTCAACATATATCAACATCCGCAAGATAACTTGTTTAACAATACAGTAGATTCGGTTTTCATTGTCCAGTTCCGTGATTCCGTTAACACGGACATTATAGGAGCCTTTATGAAGACCTTTGAAACTTTTTATACAATTATTGACACTCTGGAACTGAAAATAATCTCTCTAAGGGGGGCGCGGCAAAAAAAAATTTGCTGAAGAGAGTTTAAAAAAAGAGGCATATATTCTAAATCACACCACAAATTGATCTATAAACATGTCAAACTATTAGAATTGCCATAAAAGTATTGTAATGGGGGATGAATAATTCAACATTAAGATGGTTGAAATTCAGATGGGTATTTATGTATGTGAACTCAGAGCACTCAGTCCTTCAAGCAGACTTTCCTCACTACACACACACACACACACAGTGCAACAACACTACTTAGTTTTCTTATTCTAATGTATGCACCCGTCAACAAACACTTGCTTAAACCAGCTTGCTGAACACCACTACCCTCTATAGCCCACACACTAAATAGCAGCTTGGAACCACACAATATACTTGTCGCTACAAGATTTGGCAATTTTCTGGGGGGGATCCGTGGTATTTTAATAACCATATTCAATTGTACAAATGTATGTTTGTAACAAAAATGTATTATTTAAAAACAAATTGGGATCAGATTGTCGAGACTATAAAAAATGCGGATCAGGACATGAGTCAACTAGAATTGTTCGACTTATTTTATCTGTAAAAATGTCATACAATCTCTGTCCCTTTTTCCGGAGCATTTTAAAAATCAGACCACATCAAATAACAAGATTTAATGGTTTTTGTTTGGGTTTTTTTACACCGAAAAAGTACACCTGGAATGTACACGAATAAAGGATGTGTGCTATAAAATTTGAACTATGAACAATAAAAATACTACTAAAGAGTGTGAAGGTCTTTCCATTTTTACTTCCCAGACAGCTCAGTAATAGGGATGTCCCGATGCACATTTTTTTTGGCAGTCGATATGATTTTTTTATAGTCTTGCCGATCCGATATGATCCTGTTTTTTTTATAAGAAGCTTTCATTACAAACATTAATTTGCAAAATTTAATGTGGTTATGAAAATAGCTCTTCAAAACATTAAAAATAATGCAACCAAAGTATTTCTGAATATACTTTTTTATAACCAGCATCCAACGTGAGTCTAACAACGGTACACCACAGACATGTCTTCATGGTGGCGTTGCATTTTCTTTTTCTTCCGGGTGGCAGGAACAAAAATCCAGTAAAAGCGCCAAATGTTTTTCAGAAAAAGCTAAAATGTTTTTTGCAATTAATGGAAATTTTATTCAAAATCCCAAAAAGCATACACCCCATGCTGGTAAGATATGTGTTATTGGTTAAAAAAAAACAAAAAAAAAACAGAATTCTAAAAAAATTTAAATGTAAAAATGCAATTTGGACTAAACTAAAATGTAGCTTGGGGAAGAAATTTCTGATTTCAGAGGGCCCCTACAGTTCCAACAAATCCAATTCCTCAAATTGGTTTCAACACCACCATGTGCGAAAGGTGGAAGTTTGTTTTGAAAGGAGAAATGAGGAACTGCTTTGACATGACCCAATCGTGGACACAGGCCAAGCATTTGGGAAAATTTCCACGGCTGATGAACTGATGTTGTGGTGCACACTCAGCAAAGAGGCACTGTACTTTTGATGATTTTAAGAAATTTCGAAATACAAGTAATGTTATGCACATTTGTGTTTCAACATTTACGGCTCTGCAAATCGGCATATTTTTGGTCAAAAACATTTTCTTCTAATTTCTTTCCACCAGAAAACATTTCCTTAACCCAGTGGTTCCCAAACTTTTTTTGCCACACCCCTCTTTTGGAGATGAAATTATTTTCAGTCCCCATCCTCCCAATCATTCTCCACCATCCCCGTGCAAACATACACATCAGGTGTAAACATTGTGAAATAGAAGATTTACACAGAATGACTTTGTAAATATCTTCTGATATCAACAAAAATCATACATACCAGTCATTTGTCTGTCGCGAACAAATTGTCCTGAAGAGCTTGCTCTTTGGAATAAATGACAGCAGCCGGCTTGTGTCGTCAGGAGCCGAGTCAGCGGCAGGTGCTGCTGGCCCGCTGGTACGACCCGTTCCAAAGCAGTCACAAGAGGTCAGTGTGGAGTCAGCTCCCACCCACTGAGAGCATAGTGAACAAAGACTTTAGAGGTAAAACAGGAGCGCCGGCATCCACTTCCATGATATGCCGTACGAGGGTTTGGCCCCCATTATGGGGAACAGAATCCAGAAACATTGCATCCCTATCCCCATCCCTAATAGCCAGTGCCAGTTAAAAGCTTATACACACACTTACTCATGCTGCTAAATGAGAAAATGTGTTCAGACCTTTGGCTGGTACCAATTATATTCTTTGAATATAGTTGACTTTCGTGATTAACAGTAGAGGGAGTTATGATTACTTAACCCACCACAGCCTCATTTTTCAGGCTTTAGCCTAGTCTGCTTGTAACAGTCAGACTCTTGTCCGCCTACCACAGAACTATATAGCTTTTGTAATGTCTTGTCCATGTGGGGATCATTGTCTCAAGTTGGGCTTGGATTTTGAGCTTCCTGCAGGCAGCCAGCCAGCCACCATCTTTTGTCTGCTCCAGGAGCACAGTGTGCACTGCAGAGTTATCCCTAGTGTCATGCTGCTGTGTTTTGTTCACTGTCAGCTAAAAATAAACACTTACCTACCTAGCCATGGGCCTCTGATATATCTTTTTGTTTTTTTTTGCTCGTTTGAAGTTGCGAAAGCTGTTGTTGCTTCGGAAAAGCGCAAGAGGTTTGTTGGTTAGCTGGATTATGCAACATTTCCAATGGGTTGGTCTGAGTCAGCATGCATACTAAACTCCACGCATAGAGGTCGCGATTCAAACCTAGAACCTTGTAGCTACAGTATGAGGTGGGCAGGCTAAACACATGCTCCATCATTCTGTTGCCAGTGTCATATTTGGGTTGACTTAGATCATTTTATGTCTTGACTAACTTATATTTAATCACTTGTGGGAGGCCCTTTGGAGTACATTGTGATCGTCAACAAACCTTTGCGTTTCTAGTTTATTAGTATTGTCATTTGCCTCAAGGTGCTTTGGCCAAGTGAAAGACGAACACATAAGGAAGTGTAAATCTCTCATCAGTCACATAAACAGCTCCTGAGTGGAGCCAAGGTCCTGGCATCAGTATTTGCCCAGGGATCAGGGTCACCTCTGTCCCGGCTGCGGGGGGGGGGGGGACCTGCAAACACCCCTTCTTGTCCACTGAAAACAAAGCATTTTGTCAGAGCGCACATGTGATACGCTTCACAGCATACACTCTCACATGCAAGGCAACCAGACAGCCACACGACATGCAGCATGCAGACCAACTGCTCCCTCACTCAAATGTTAAAGCGCTAAAGGGCCTTTGTATGGGCCAAGCGGAAAAGCAACTGCTGTATATCCAAATTTAAAAAAACATTATTCATGAAGCTTCACGATTGATGTAATTGGGTCGTTCAGTTGGACTCAGTTTTTTGGGGTTGTCACTTGTAAATATTAGAATCTTCACTATTGTGTCTGTCATTAAAAGAAACAAAAAACATTCTCTGAGGAGAGTGATGTGATATGGAGCTATGTAAGAGGAGCAGCTATGACAGTTGGCTCAGCTCTGCTAGCAGTTGCACACACAATCCCAGGAGAACAAGACCAGCCATCTGCTGTTGACTGCAGCTCTGGTGCAGATCTCACACACACACACATTACCCAGCTCTCAGCTTTCCTACCATTTCATACCCTCTGACCTTACCCCCAAACCTCTGCTTCAGCACAGTCTAGGCACCTCCTATCCTCCTGCTCTTTTGCCATCCTGTTAAATTTGGTACATCGCAGGAAGCCTCATTCATGGCCGTCTCTGCAGGTCATCGGAATATTGTAGCATTTTCAACTAGAGGATTAGTTTGTATATTTTTAACTCCGTTATCAAGTGAGGTGGTTTCTCTTTGAGATGGTGGAGGAGGAGTTGAGCTTTTGCAGTTCTGTCGAGACATGCGTCAGTTGACAGATCAAGAAGCCTACAGTGTGTCGGACTTATAGTTTCATACAGGAGCAGAAGATGTACTGGGAACTGTGGCTTAGTCAAGTCACGGCCAGTGCTGCACTGCAATGTATGCTGGTCCGGAATAAAGGTGGGCTTTTTGTTTGTTTTGGTACTGTAGACACACAAGGTGCTTCATTGTAATGTGTAGGCACAGGCCATTTCTACAGTCTTGAGTAGTTTTTGTGCATAAATAGTGGGTGTGGGTGGGTGTGTGCGCACGCACGCGCAGTAAATTGTATGGAGACTAACCGTTTTGACTGCACATTGAAACTACAGGTATGTGCATGTTTAAGAGAGAGAGGAAGCAAATGTTTTTGATGTGCTTCATACAATATGTCCCTTTCCTGCTCCAATCACAGAAGCCATGGCTGGCCCATGTAATGATTTTTGTGAAACCGAATGAAATTGAAGACAGAATCGCGGAATTGGCCAATAATGGAATTTACTTTTAAACACGAAATCTTGCACAATGTAAATACAGTTATGTCATCGTGAGGAGGAATGTTTGCGAGCGTTAAGTTTGTGCATGTTTGTAGTCTGGTTGAATGAGGGGCTCGTCATTTGGAAGCCACTGTTGTTCTGGCGTGTGTTCCATTTTTTTCTTGCAATGATCAGCGTGTTGATCAAACACCTTGTTGCTAAAACGAAGGGTTACACATCTATAAATTAGCAATAATGATCCCAGTGACTTCTCATTCTCTGGTAGACCCAGGTGCGTATGAGGTGTGTTTGGCAGAATTATGATGCCATGGGCGGCAGTGGCTCCAAAGGTAGAGCAGGTCATCCAGACACCGGAATGTTGGTGCTCTAATCCTCGCTTCCCCCATCCCAGTCAACAGTGGGAAGGAACTGGCAGCCACTCTTCTGTCAGTCTACTCAAGGACAGCTGTGGCTACAAATGTGCCTGGGAAGTGAATGAATAATGGGTCCACCTTGAAGGCGCTATGTGAAGCTAATCCATTACTATCTACTATAGTTTTGCTGTATAGAGTTGTGACAACAAGCTATATTAACACACATCAATCCATTTTCTTTGCCACTACTGTTGTCGCGGGGGTGTGCTGGAGTCCCAGCTGACTTTGGGCGAGACGCAGGGTACACCCTGGACTGGTCGACAGTTAGACATTCCCATTATAATGTGTTAATGAGCAAGGGCGAACAGGCACCGTCAAACCTAACTGTGGGTGTCCAGATTTATTTGGGGCCAGCTTCCACAAATAAATGAATGGGGAAAACAATACTGCAAATTATCCCAAATGGATTTCTATACTGTGCTTGGAGAATGTATACAGTAATAAAAATTATTAGTGAAATGTGAGGTTTGTACTCTTCAATACAAAACATGCTGTAGGTTACACATTTGTTTTTTTTTTATTACAGAAGTTCGCACTGAGGTAGGTGCACTCCATCATCAGTCGCACTATTTCATCGCCCTCCTCTCCCACTCCCACAGCAGCTGTCCAGGCACGCAGTGTGACTTTGGCAGCAGCTGCACAGAGTTGTTCATCTTGGTTACTCATATGCTGGTTTTTCAGTCGTTTGTCAGTCTCCATGGGCGTGTGTGATGTTTAGCGAGGATTATAACTGCACCTTCGTCAGGTGGCGTCACTACACGGACCCCTCCCTTTTTGTGCTCTTTAAATAAACACATAAAAACTCTCCTAATTCTGATCATAGCTGAGCTTAGTGGTAGTGGTGTGCTCTAAAGAGAGTCATTTGGTAGAAGTAATGCTTTTGAGGTGCCTGCAGGCAAATAGTTTTGAAGAAGAATGGGCGACCCTGAGTGGCCAACATCTCCACACTGGCTTTAGGCAGAGACTTGAGCCTAGACAAAAAGGTAGACCAGAAGGACAGTTTAGGTTCAGGTTCTGATCAGGACTTTATTCAGGCAATCTGTATGTCCAACTGCAGCAAAGATCCCCCATGCTGGCTTGCTTGATGTCTCATCATTCATCTTCTCCTTTTCTCTTGTTCTCTTTTTCTTCCTACCTTTTTTCCAGAAGCTCTCCACAGGCCGTTTGGCCTGGACTCTGCGGCCCTGACAGAGGCGGTACGCTGGAGCTCTAAGGAGAACCTACTGGGAGCGGCTGAGAGTGACCCCAACCTGTTTGTTGCACTTTATGACTTTGTTGCCAGTGGGGACAACACCCTCAGCATCACAAAAGGTAACTAGTAAAAAAGCATGGACGGTGTTAAATCACCGTTAATTAGATTTTTTAAATCTACTAATAAGAAAAGCATTTGAATTTCTTCATTATACTGGCACAGTCTGATATCCAATGCAAATGCTGTTTACAAAGGAGTTGTTAATGTCACAGTGTGTTTATTCGTGTGGTTGTAGATTAAACCACACTATCTTCTGCTTGATCTGTTTTCCCTACCACACCATCTGAAAACTAAAACCACAATATTACATTACAAAATGAACACGTCTCAGACAGCACCAATCAAAATGGGGCATCAGTACTTCAGTATTGTAAAGGCAGAAAATTATTAAGACAGTTTTTAGCTGTCCCACAAGGAAGTGTCCGTTATCTCGTGGTTTCTGAGATCACATGTAACATGGGGTTAGTGCATGCTGAATCATACCCTACACAATATGTATCATGCCAACAAGCAGTTGGAGCAGTTTCTTGGTAACGTGGTGGTATTGTTAAAACATTGCACTCAACGCCTTCAAAAGAAGCACGTGTGTTGAGGATACCGAGATATTGAGAATAATTAGATAATTGGATACAATAATTGGAGAAACTATTGGAGACAATGTGGTGGATTTCTTTTATGTGTCATGGCAAATAACTTAACCAGCAAGGTTTTAGAGATTATTTACCACCAAACGTTTCATTAGGTACACCTTCATCAGTGAAGTTTTATTGTATTATCACATTTGAGAACTTATTTTACACTTCAAATGTCAGCAATGTCCTTAAAACATTGCCTGTACAGTTAGTCATAACCTCAACTACAGTGTAGGTTGTTTACTTTCTGCAAAGCAGATTTGCCAGATAAGGTGGTACAGAAAGGGAGTCAGTGTAGCCAACTTGGGTTTGTCACTAGGTCTGGTGACATTCCAAACCCCCTTATTTTTTTTTTTTCAAAAGCGACTAGCGACAAATCTAACGGCTTTTTCTGGTGCCGTTTTGGAGTTTTCTCGTATTGTGAAAGCACGTATTGTTCTGCTTTGTGCATTCTCACTGAGCAGCAATGGGTCCTCCAAAGGCAGTCACAAGCCGGCAGTTTACAGTCAGCATTTGTGCAACACCGAGAGCATGATGTGGAGTTTATACGCATGAGCTTTCCCTGTTATACACAGCAAGATCCAAAATGCAAATGTTTCTTAATCATCAGTAAGCCTGGATAAAAGATGCAATGTGTTTACATGTTATTGTTTACCTATTGCTACTCTTTATTTGTAAAATAAAGTG
This sequence comes from Oostethus manadensis, assembly GCA_024372805.1. Classification (NCBI taxonomy): domain Eukaryota; kingdom Metazoa; phylum Chordata; class Actinopteri; order Syngnathiformes; family Syngnathidae; genus Oostethus; species Oostethus manadensis. The sequence continues at coordinate 1,132,633 of QODF01000151.1, read as the reverse complement.
GATTCGTAATTGATTAGCTTACTGTGTTGCCTTTCTATTGTGAAGCTCAGTTGCTATTACATGAATTTACCACACGGACCACACTCATGTCAATGTTAATGTGAGCCATCTGTTATTGTGTTGCTGTTGTGCTAATTTTGAAAAGTTCTCAATAGTGTGGTTCGGAAAACTTTGTTAGGTCGAGATAATATATTATTTTATTTTGATGAAATGATGAGGAAAAGACAGGAGGCAGAGCTGGAGGTAGCAGAGATGAAGTTGCTGAGGTTCTCTTTCGGTGTGACCAGCACATGTTGGAGATTTTGGAGATAAAGTCATAATACTTTTTAAAATGCTTTGTTAATGGGGACGTCATAATATTTGGTTCGAACAAATGTACACATACAGTTTGTCAAATCGAACTTTGTTTGAGTCAAACTACAGTTAAATCTAAATTTAAAGTTATAGTTTATTTGTCTTGCCAAGCAGGAAGTTATCAGTTTTGCTTGTGCCGCCCTTGTGAATAGCTGACTGCGTTGCCCAGTGGTATTAAAAGCGCAGATTTAGATTTTCACTTCCTTACTTCTATGCTCCTAACATGGTGAGTCATTTCCTGTGGCTAGCTCAGGTGTGCAGCAGTTCCCCTAAACACATTACTAATTCAACATCTCTGAGTTGCAGCAAAACATTACCTCAGCAGACAGAACTACAGATAGAAACACAGACGGTCACTGAAACACCACAGTGCTGATTCAGACCTTTTTAGCTGTATTGGTTGAAGTGCAGTATTGCTGTAACAGGGTCAAAAAACATTAACAGCATTAACAGCTGTGGCTATGGGCAACCTCTTGATGTAGATTTTGGTTTTAACAAGGTGGTCAGCATCCAGTAATTTTCTCAACCTTTTGTATGCAGTTTAAAATGTCAGCCATGCTGCTCAGCTGTTGGTGTGTAACACAACTCGCTTTACTGTTTTTAAAAATGATTGTATTGGTTTAAAAGTGTTCATGACGGCAAAAACCACTAAAGAAAGTATTAACACGTAATGGCCCATTCTAATCAGCAAATTAACTAAAAACACCTGCAAAAGCCTATAAAAGATCTCTGTCTAGTCCTGTGGGCTACACAATCATGGGGAAGACTGCTGACTAGACAGTTGCCGAAAAGATCATTATTGCACAAGGAGGGCGTGACACAAACGGTCATTGCTGAAGGAGCTGGCTGTTCACAGAGCTCAGTGTCCAAGCATATTGACAGAAAGTCACAGGGAAACTAAATATGTGGTTAAAAAAAGTGTATAAGCAATAGTGATAACCACACCTTGAAAAGGATTTAGAAACAAAACCCATTTGAAAATGAGGGGGAGATTTACAAGGAGTGGACCGCAACTGGAGTCTGTGCTTCAAGAGCCACTGTGCACAGACGTATGCAAGACATGGGTTTCAGCTGTCGTATTCCTTGTGTCAAGCCATTCTTGAAGAAAAGACAATGTCAAAACCGTCTCACTTGGCCTAAAGACAAAAAGGACAGGACTGTTGCTGAGTGGTCCAAATTATGTTTTCTGAAAGTAAAGTTTTCATTTCCTCTTAGAACTCAAGGTCCCATTCTATGGCGGAAGAGAGGAGAGGCACAGAATGCGCGTTGCTAGAGGTCCAGTGTAAATTTCCACAGTCAGTGATGCTTTTGAGTGCTATGGCATCTGCTGGTGTTGGTTCACAGTGTTTTCTGAGGTCCAATGTCAGTGCAGCCGTCTTGCAGGAAGTTTCAGGGCACTTCATGCTTCCCGCTGCTGACCAACCGTATGGAGATGCAGATTAAATTTTCCAACAGGACTTGGCACCTGCACACAGTGCCAAAACTACTAGTACCTGGTTTAAGGACTATAGTGTTTCTGTCCCCTGCGACCCTAATGAGGATAAGCTGCATAGAAAGTGAATGAATGAGTATTTCTGTCCTTCTGACCGCCACCCCATTGAAAATCTATTGGGTATCATAAAGGAAAATGCGATGCGCTGTGCTCTTATAACACCCAAGGAGTGCCACAGACTGATCGACTCCATGCCACGCCGTATTGCTGCCAGAATTTAGACAAAAGGAGCCCCTACCAAGTGTTGAGTATGTTCATACTTTCCATCTTCATACTTTACAGTTGGCCAAGATTTCTATTGTTTTTGTTATTGGTCATAAGTAATATTCAAATTTTCTGATACCCAGTTTGTGATTTTCATTACTTCTCAGTTATAATCATCAAAATAAAAAGAAAAACATTTAAAATATATCAGTCTGTGTGTAATTAATGTATATACTATACACGTTTCACTTTTTGAATGAAATTATTGAAATAAATAAACTAAATTATTTCATAACCAATGAATCAGCAGATTATTTTTTCAATTAAACGTAGACATTTAAAAAAAAAAAATTGTTTTAAAAGATATTTTTATTTTTCCCTTCTTTGCAGTAATCCCTTCAAGAATGCATGAATGGACGTTTTCATCATAGCAAAGAGCAAGATCCCAGTCACCGAATTTGAAGTAGCAAAGTATAAACTATTAATTGACAAAAATCACAAACACTCTACTGCAGTTTCACTCTTCTACCAGTAGGATTTGTGTGTATGCATGGTTCGAGATAATGGAGAGAGTGCAGAAATGTAAGCATTTTTCTAAGCACAAGTACAAGTATGGGATTTACTTTGCGTGGGAATGCTTTTACACACGCACACATCTCTGCAGTGGTTTGCTTTGCAAGATATCAAAAAGAGGCAAAAATGTTGATAGCTCTTTTCCAAAGTCCAAGGTGATGTTTGTGTGATGTATCTTGTTTTGCCTGAAACACAAAAGATAATATGTCTGCTTTCATGGATCACTAGGGGATTAAAAATAGTTACATTAGAGTGGCTAAAATCAGGATATTTGTTGTACAATTTTAAATGAAACAATGAATTGATTACCAAAATAGTTTTATTTGGATAATCGATTAAAAATCGATTTATCAAATAATTGTTGCAGCTCTAAAATCAACCTTTTGGTTATATTCTAATTTATTGAGCAGCATCTGTATATTGGCCCGCCAAAAAGTTTTGAAATTACGGTAGTTATTAATACATACAAACAACAATACACTCATTTTTCATTATTTACAGAATTAGTGCAATATCAGTTTCGGAAGCCAGAGCTGCTCCCGCTTGTTGACAAAGCAGTTAGTTGAGCATCTGATATAACACACAAAAGTGTGTTGTTTGACTAGCAGTGATTTACACTGACAGATCTATGCAGAGAGTGCAAGAGGAGTGAGCAACGCTCCCTGTTTAGCTAGCCATGAAATTTGGCATGAAAACCAGATTATTATTCAAAGATTGTTAATAGTAGAAATGTAATTTTTGTTGGTATATTTTGTATATCTGTCAGTGTTTCATTGTAAAGATAGTCGGAAGAGCTGACGGTAGAAGCACCTGGTAATACACATTCTGTCCCAAACTTCCCTTTATCTGAGGTACATTTTCTGTCCTTGAAATGTGCCAAACATAATTTGGAAGAATCTGACGCAGTGAAAGGCATCTTTTGGAAATGTGAACTGCCTGCTTGAATGTTTGAGCACAAGCCTGCCACACAACAAGCGGACAAAAAAAATATAACAACAAAAAAATGCACCACGACAATATGAAAATACTGTTTCATGCACAGTCCCAAGAGGACATGCACTCGAAGTGGCATCGCTTTCTCCACCTCCTCCAATATCTGACCAGGTTTAATATGTTTATTGTACATTATACAACTTGTAAGGCGACGTGTCATTTTCGTTTTGGTACAGCTGTGTACAAATTTCCCACATTTCAGGTGCACATGTCATGTGTGTACAGGAAGTGTACAGTTGGCACTGCGATGCACCTCCACAAACCCAGACAGTGTGCCCTTGAGCGAACAAAAAGATGAGGCATTCGGCTTGAAAGCGAAGATCTAGACGGATGACAACAGTGCAGCCCAGTCTTTGGCAAGCAGGAGTCCTAACTCGTGATAGTGCCAAGGAGAAGCCATGGCCTGTAGGCCGTCTTTTGTCGTTAGTCTTATGTTTGTGAACTCTTCGCCTCCCGGTGAAATCCGCAAACAGACAAATACAAGTGGATATTAAGAAAGCAGTGTTCAACAGAGATGAGGAACAATTAATGCTGCACGTAAAGTAATAAGGAACTTTACTAAAAATAAAGAGTGCTGCAGCTATGAGTGCATGGAAGGGCGCTGTCTTTCATGTCAATTTACTTGTATTTTCCTGCAGGAAGATGCATTGACAAGAGGTGATGTTGAATAATTGCACATTTTGTAAGTGCAATATGTTTAAGGCTTTAAGTTACTGTTAAACACGGAAATTGACGTAACAAGAATAAAATGCGGTCATTGTGAGGAGAATCAAGGTTTGTGTGGGGAATTATTTCCCCGGCGGATGGCTCAATCGTGGCAGAATCGCTCCACAAACACTAAACTGCCTCCTCTCGACTAAACATGTGGAACCTTCTTTCATGGAGAGATAATGGAAGCTAATGGCGTGAGCTTAGTTTAGCATGCTGGTCTGGCTGCGTGTACGTATGACTTGGGCTGGATGAGAATATTTTATAAGTTTGTTTGTTTGTTTGCTTTTTTTAAATGGAGTGTCAGGGTCTATTTTTTGTTTTTGGTTATTGGGATTTTTTGTTTAATTAGTTTTGTTGTTTATTTAAAATTGTATTACTTTTGATGCAATGTACTCTCATTATTAAGCCACATAATTGAAAATGGTTTTGAAAATGTTGTCAATAATATCCATTATCGAAAAGAATTGGTAGGACAATCATTGTCCAGCAAAATTTGTTGTCATGACAGGCCGGGTTAGGGCAAAAGGTAATGCACGATGTCGGGCCCTCAAGAACGAGATTTTAACATTGCTTTTGAGAAACATACTGGAAAAATAAACTTTTATTTAACAGAGCCACGAAAAATGCAGGTGCTCAACAATATTGTCATTTTTGGTGAAACAAACTACTGTTGTGTTAATGTACTGTGTAATTGAATTGTAGTAATACTATCTAATACCTAAATTTACCTGTCTGTGACAATTCACACCAGGGTTGCCCAGCTGGTCTTTGATTTTAGCCTTTTTTGGGCGTTATATTATGCCATCATCCATCTTCTATGCACTTCTAGTTTCTGCTCAGATGAGAATGCCTTCATCCAGGATCCCTGGAACTAAGCCGATTTGCATCAAGGGTGAAATTGGATTAGACACAAATCCACTTTTCCTTTGACTGTGTGCTAGAAGCCTCTACAACCAGAGCAAGTCGCATAGCGGCCACAACACAATTTACATGCTATCCTATGCTCAGATACATTAGTGGTGTTGATAGGCTTTTATACAGTATATGGGATTTATACACGGGTTGGTCAGTCAACCACCAGGAGGAGCCATGGCCAGTGTGCTTTCACTGTCAGTATACATGCTGAAAGTATTCTATAAAACATTGCCTTGCATCTAAATAATAATTTTCTATTTTTTAAAAAGTAATTAATGGATGATGTACATTTTTTATGTAACTGCTGCTTCTTTGAGCTTTTGCATTGGCTACCATCCAGGCTTCTTCAGTCCACCCAAAAAACAATGTCTTAACTCTCTTGCAGCTTCTATTCTTAAGGAGTTGGCATTAAATACAGCAGCAAAGTTGGCTGTACAGATGGTGGATACACTCCATGCGTCTGTCATCTGAAGAACACAAAATGTTTTCAGCTTTGAGGAGAAGTCTAGCCAAATTGCTGCTGCAGCTCTTGGTTAAGTAGCGGTTTCACTACGAGGCTTAGCTGCAGGGGGAAAATAGTGTTAGGGAGAGGGCAAGTCATTGCTGCCAAGCCTGTTAAACATTGATTGGTTTCCAGGATCAGTCCTCGGCTGTTGGCAATATCACTGCTGCTTATCTTCTTGGTTGCAGGCTGGAGTGTTGGCTTCAAATTTACAAATACGCACACACTTCCTCTGGACTGGCATGCATCTATAACTGCATTCATACGTGCGCTATTCCTTTTTCCACAAGTTGAATGTGCTTTTCTGAGAATCCTTTCCCATGCAAACTTGCCATGTAACATCTTCTGTCTGGAATTTATTAATGTATGATATAAATATGTCCCCACACAAATGTTCCTTCTTCTCACATTTGCTACATATCATTCAACATATATCAACATCCGCAAGATAACTTGTTTAACAATACAGTAGATTCGGTTTTCATTGTCCAGTTCCGTGATTCCGTTAACACGGACATTATAGGAGCCTTTATGAAGACCTTTGAAACTTTTTATACAATTATTGACACTCTGGAACTGAAAATAATCTCTCTAAGGGGGGCGCGGCAAAAAAAAATTTGCTGAAGAGAGTTTAAAAAAAGAGGCATATATTCTAAATCACACCACAAATTGATCTATAAACATGTCAAACTATTAGAATTGCCATAAAAGTATTGTAATGGGGGATGAATAATTCAACATTAAGATGGTTGAAATTCAGATGGGTATTTATGTATGTGAACTCAGAGCACTCAGTCCTTCAAGCAGACTTTCCTCACTACACACACACACACACACAGTGCAACAACACTACTTAGTTTTCTTATTCTAATGTATGCACCCGTCAACAAACACTTGCTTAAACCAGCTTGCTGAACACCACTACCCTCTATAGCCCACACACTAAATAGCAGCTTGGAACCACACAATATACTTGTCGCTACAAGATTTGGCAATTTTCTGGGGGGGATCCGTGGTATTTTAATAACCATATTCAATTGTACAAATGTATGTTTGTAACAAAAATGTATTATTTAAAAACAAATTGGGATCAGATTGTCGAGACTATAAAAAATGCGGATCAGGACATGAGTCAACTAGAATTGTTCGACTTATTTTATCTGTAAAAATGTCATACAATCTCTGTCCCTTTTTCCGGAGCATTTTAAAAATCAGACCACATCAAATAACAAGATTTAATGGTTTTTGTTTGGGTTTTTTTACACCGAAAAAGTACACCTGGAATGTACACGAATAAAGGATGTGTGCTATAAAATTTGAACTATGAACAATAAAAATACTACTAAAGAGTGTGAAGGTCTTTCCATTTTTACTTCCCAGACAGCTCAGTAATAGGGATGTCCCGATGCACATTTTTTTTGGCAGTCGATATGATTTTTTTATAGTCTTGCCGATCCGATATGATCCTGTTTTTTTTATAAGAAGCTTTCATTACAAACATTAATTTGCAAAATTTAATGTGGTTATGAAAATAGCTCTTCAAAACATTAAAAATAATGCAACCAAAGTATTTCTGAATATACTTTTTTATAACCAGCATCCAACGTGAGTCTAACAACGGTACACCACAGACATGTCTTCATGGTGGCGTTGCATTTTCTTTTTCTTCCGGGTGGCAGGAACAAAAATCCAGTAAAAGCGCCAAATGTTTTTCAGAAAAAGCTAAAATGTTTTTTGCAATTAATGGAAATTTTATTCAAAATCCCAAAAAGCATACACCCCATGCTGGTAAGATATGTGTTATTGGTTAAAAAAAAACAAAAAAAAAACAGAATTCTAAAAAAATTTAAATGTAAAAATGCAATTTGGACTAAACTAAAATGTAGCTTGGGGAAGAAATTTCTGATTTCAGAGGGCCCCTACAGTTCCAACAAATCCAATTCCTCAAATTGGTTTCAACACCACCATGTGCGAAAGGTGGAAGTTTGTTTTGAAAGGAGAAATGAGGAACTGCTTTGACATGACCCAATCGTGGACACAGGCCAAGCATTTGGGAAAATTTCCACGGCTGATGAACTGATGTTGTGGTGCACACTCAGCAAAGAGGCACTGTACTTTTGATGATTTTAAGAAATTTCGAAATACAAGTAATGTTATGCACATTTGTGTTTCAACATTTACGGCTCTGCAAATCGGCATATTTTTGGTCAAAAACATTTTCTTCTAATTTCTTTCCACCAGAAAACATTTCCTTAACCCAGTGGTTCCCAAACTTTTTTTGCCACACCCCTCTTTTGGAGATGAAATTATTTTCAGTCCCCATCCTCCCAATCATTCTCCACCATCCCCGTGCAAACATACACATCAGGTGTAAACATTGTGAAATAGAAGATTTACACAGAATGACTTTGTAAATATCTTCTGATATCAACAAAAATCATACATACCAGTCATTTGTCTGTCGCGAACAAATTGTCCTGAAGAGCTTGCTCTTTGGAATAAATGACAGCAGCCGGCTTGTGTCGTCAGGAGCCGAGTCAGCGGCAGGTGCTGCTGGCCCGCTGGTACGACCCGTTCCAAAGCAGTCACAAGAGGTCAGTGTGGAGTCAGCTCCCACCCACTGAGAGCATAGTGAACAAAGACTTTAGAGGTAAAACAGGAGCGCCGGCATCCACTTCCATGATATGCCGTACGAGGGTTTGGCCCCCATTATGGGGAACAGAATCCAGAAACATTGCATCCCTATCCCCATCCCTAATAGCCAGTGCCAGTTAAAAGCTTATACACACACTTACTCATGCTGCTAAATGAGAAAATGTGTTCAGACCTTTGGCTGGTACCAATTATATTCTTTGAATATAGTTGACTTTCGTGATTAACAGTAGAGGGAGTTATGATTACTTAACCCACCACAGCCTCATTTTTCAGGCTTTAGCCTAGTCTGCTTGTAACAGTCAGACTCTTGTCCGCCTACCACAGAACTATATAGCTTTTGTAATGTCTTGTCCATGTGGGGATCATTGTCTCAAGTTGGGCTTGGATTTTGAGCTTCCTGCAGGCAGCCAGCCAGCCACCATCTTTTGTCTGCTCCAGGAGCACAGTGTGCACTGCAGAGTTATCCCTAGTGTCATGCTGCTGTGTTTTGTTCACTGTCAGCTAAAAATAAACACTTACCTACCTAGCCATGGGCCTCTGATATATCTTTTTGTTTTTTTTTGCTCGTTTGAAGTTGCGAAAGCTGTTGTTGCTTCGGAAAAGCGCAAGAGGTTTGTTGGTTAGCTGGATTATGCAACATTTCCAATGGGTTGGTCTGAGTCAGCATGCATACTAAACTCCACGCATAGAGGTCGCGATTCAAACCTAGAACCTTGTAGCTACAGTATGAGGTGGGCAGGCTAAACACATGCTCCATCATTCTGTTGCCAGTGTCATATTTGGGTTGACTTAGATCATTTTATGTCTTGACTAACTTATATTTAATCACTTGTGGGAGGCCCTTTGGAGTACATTGTGATCGTCAACAAACCTTTGCGTTTCTAGTTTATTAGTATTGTCATTTGCCTCAAGGTGCTTTGGCCAAGTGAAAGACGAACACATAAGGAAGTGTAAATCTCTCATCAGTCACATAAACAGCTCCTGAGTGGAGCCAAGGTCCTGGCATCAGTATTTGCCCAGGGATCAGGGTCACCTCTGTCCCGGCTGCGGGGGGGGGGGGGACCTGCAAACACCCCTTCTTGTCCACTGAAAACAAAGCATTTTGTCAGAGCGCACATGTGATACGCTTCACAGCATACACTCTCACATGCAAGGCAACCAGACAGCCACACGACATGCAGCATGCAGACCAACTGCTCCCTCACTCAAATGTTAAAGCGCTAAAGGGCCTTTGTATGGGCCAAGCGGAAAAGCAACTGCTGTATATCCAAATTTAAAAAAACATTATTCATGAAGCTTCACGATTGATGTAATTGGGTCGTTCAGTTGGACTCAGTTTTTTGGGGTTGTCACTTGTAAATATTAGAATCTTCACTATTGTGTCTGTCATTAAAAGAAACAAAAAACATTCTCTGAGGAGAGTGATGTGATATGGAGCTATGTAAGAGGAGCAGCTATGACAGTTGGCTCAGCTCTGCTAGCAGTTGCACACACAATCCCAGGAGAACAAGACCAGCCATCTGCTGTTGACTGCAGCTCTGGTGCAGATCTCACACACACACACATTACCCAGCTCTCAGCTTTCCTACCATTTCATACCCTCTGACCTTACCCCCAAACCTCTGCTTCAGCACAGTCTAGGCACCTCCTATCCTCCTGCTCTTTTGCCATCCTGTTAAATTTGGTACATCGCAGGAAGCCTCATTCATGGCCGTCTCTGCAGGTCATCGGAATATTGTAGCATTTTCAACTAGAGGATTAGTTTGTATATTTTTAACTCCGTTATCAAGTGAGGTGGTTTCTCTTTGAGATGGTGGAGGAGGAGTTGAGCTTTTGCAGTTCTGTCGAGACATGCGTCAGTTGACAGATCAAGAAGCCTACAGTGTGTCGGACTTATAGTTTCATACAGGAGCAGAAGATGTACTGGGAACTGTGGCTTAGTCAAGTCACGGCCAGTGCTGCACTGCAATGTATGCTGGTCCGGAATAAAGGTGGGCTTTTTGTTTGTTTTGGTACTGTAGACACACAAGGTGCTTCATTGTAATGTGTAGGCACAGGCCATTTCTACAGTCTTGAGTAGTTTTTGTGCATAAATAGTGGGTGTGGGTGGGTGTGTGCGCACGCACGCGCAGTAAATTGTATGGAGACTAACCGTTTTGACTGCACATTGAAACTACAGGTATGTGCATGTTTAAGAGAGAGAGGAAGCAAATGTTTTTGATGTGCTTCATACAATATGTCCCTTTCCTGCTCCAATCACAGAAGCCATGGCTGGCCCATGTAATGATTTTTGTGAAACCGAATGAAATTGAAGACAGAATCGCGGAATTGGCCAATAATGGAATTTACTTTTAAACACGAAATCTTGCACAATGTAAATACAGTTATGTCATCGTGAGGAGGAATGTTTGCGAGCGTTAAGTTTGTGCATGTTTGTAGTCTGGTTGAATGAGGGGCTCGTCATTTGGAAGCCACTGTTGTTCTGGCGTGTGTTCCATTTTTTTCTTGCAATGATCAGCGTGTTGATCAAACACCTTGTTGCTAAAACGAAGGGTTACACATCTATAAATTAGCAATAATGATCCCAGTGACTTCTCATTCTCTGGTAGACCCAGGTGCGTATGAGGTGTGTTTGGCAGAATTATGATGCCATGGGCGGCAGTGGCTCCAAAGGTAGAGCAGGTCATCCAGACACCGGAATGTTGGTGCTCTAATCCTCGCTTCCCCCATCCCAGTCAACAGTGGGAAGGAACTGGCAGCCACTCTTCTGTCAGTCTACTCAAGGACAGCTGTGGCTACAAATGTGCCTGGGAAGTGAATGAATAATGGGTCCACCTTGAAGGCGCTATGTGAAGCTAATCCATTACTATCTACTATAGTTTTGCTGTATAGAGTTGTGACAACAAGCTATATTAACACACATCAATCCATTTTCTTTGCCACTACTGTTGTCGCGGGGGTGTGCTGGAGTCCCAGCTGACTTTGGGCGAGACGCAGGGTACACCCTGGACTGGTCGACAGTTAGACATTCCCATTATAATGTGTTAATGAGCAAGGGCGAACAGGCACCGTCAAACCTAACTGTGGGTGTCCAGATTTATTTGGGGCCAGCTTCCACAAATAAATGAATGGGGAAAACAATACTGCAAATTATCCCAAATGGATTTCTATACTGTGCTTGGAGAATGTATACAGTAATAAAAATTATTAGTGAAATGTGAGGTTTGTACTCTTCAATACAAAACATGCTGTAGGTTACACATTTGTTTTTTTTTTATTACAGAAGTTCGCACTGAGGTAGGTGCACTCCATCATCAGTCGCACTATTTCATCGCCCTCCTCTCCCACTCCCACAGCAGCTGTCCAGGCACGCAGTGTGACTTTGGCAGCAGCTGCACAGAGTTGTTCATCTTGGTTACTCATATGCTGGTTTTTCAGTCGTTTGTCAGTCTCCATGGGCGTGTGTGATGTTTAGCGAGGATTATAACTGCACCTTCGTCAGGTGGCGTCACTACACGGACCCCTCCCTTTTTGTGCTCTTTAAATAAACACATAAAAACTCTCCTAATTCTGATCATAGCTGAGCTTAGTGGTAGTGGTGTGCTCTAAAGAGAGTCATTTGGTAGAAGTAATGCTTTTGAGGTGCCTGCAGGCAAATAGTTTTGAAGAAGAATGGGCGACCCTGAGTGGCCAACATCTCCACACTGGCTTTAGGCAGAGACTTGAGCCTAGACAAAAAGGTAGACCAGAAGGACAGTTTAGGTTCAGGTTCTGATCAGGACTTTATTCAGGCAATCTGTATGTCCAACTGCAGCAAAGATCCCCCATGCTGGCTTGCTTGATGTCTCATCATTCATCTTCTCCTTTTCTCTTGTTCTCTTTTTCTTCCTACCTTTTTTCCAGAAGCTCTCCACAGGCCGTTTGGCCTGGACTCTGCGGCCCTGACAGAGGCGGTACGCTGGAGCTCTAAGGAGAACCTACTGGGAGCGGCTGAGAGTGACCCCAACCTGTTTGTTGCACTTTATGACTTTGTTGCCAGTGGGGACAACACCCTCAGCATCACAAAAGGTAACTAGTAAAAAAGCATGGACGGTGTTAAATCACCGTTAATTAGATTTTTTAAATCTACTAATAAGAAAAGCATTTGAATTTCTTCATTATACTGGCACAGTCTGATATCCAATGCAAATGCTGTTTACAAAGGAGTTGTTAATGTCACAGTGTGTTTATTCGTGTGGTTGTAGATTAAACCACACTATCTTCTGCTTGATCTGTTTTCCCTACCACACCATCTGAAAACTAAAACCACAATATTACATTACAAAATGAACACGTCTCAGACAGCACCAATCAAAATGGGGCATCAGTACTTCAGTATTGTAAAGGCAGAAAATTATTAAGACAGTTTTTAGCTGTCCCACAAGGAAGTGTCCGTTATCTCGTGGTTTCTGAGATCACATGTAACATGGGGTTAGTGCATGCTGAATCATACCCTACACAATATGTATCATGCCAACAAGCAGTTGGAGCAGTTTCTTGGTAACGTGGTGGTATTGTTAAAACATTGCACTCAACGCCTTCAAAAGAAGCACGTGTGTTGAGGATACCGAGATATTGAGAATAATTAGATAATTGGATACAATAATTGGAGAAACTATTGGAGACAATGTGGTGGATTTCTTTTATGTGTCATGGCAAATAACTTAACCAGCAAGGTTTTAGAGATTATTTACCACCAAACGTTTCATTAGGTACACCTTCATCAGTGAAGTTTTATTGTATTATCACATTTGAGAACTTATTTTACACTTCAAATGTCAGCAATGTCCTTAAAACATTGCCTGTACAGTTAGTCATAACCTCAACTACAGTGTAGGTTGTTTACTTTCTGCAAAGCAGATTTGCCAGATAAGGTGGTACAGAAAGGGAGTCAGTGTAGCCAACTTGGGTTTGTCACTAGGTCTGGTGACATTCCAAACCCCCTTATTTTTTTTTTTTCAAAAGCGACTAGCGACAAATCTAACGGCTTTTTCTGGTGCCGTTTTGGAGTTTTCTCGTATTGTGAAAGCACGTATTGTTCTGCTTTGTGCATTCTCACTGAGCAGCAATGGGTCCTCCAAAGGCAGTCACAAGCCGGCAGTTTACAGTCAGCATTTGTGCAACACCGAGAGCATGATGTGGAGTTTATACGCATGAGCTTTCCCTGTTATACACAGCAAGATCCAAAATGCAAATGTTTCTTAATCATCAGTAAGCCTGGATAAAAGATGCAATGTGTTTACATGTTATTGTTTACCTATTGCTACTCTTTATTTGTAAAATAAAGTGGATTCGTAATTGATTAGCTTACTGTGTTGCCTTTCTATTGTGAAGCTCAGTTGCTATTACATGAATTTACCACACGGACCACACTCATGTCAATGTTAATGTGAGCCATCTGTTATTGTGTTGCTGTTGTGCTAATTTTGAAAAGTTCTCAATAGTGTGGTTCGGAAAACTTTGTTAGGTCGAGATAATATATTATTTTATTTTGATGAAATGATGAGGAAAAGACAGGAGGCAGAGCTGGAGGTAGCAGAGATGAAGTTGCTGAGGTTCTCTTTCGGTGTGACCAGCACATGTTGGAGATTTTGGAGATAAAGTCAGAGAGCCCAGACTGAGATGGTTTGGCAATGTCCAGAGGGGGAGATAGTAAATATATTGGTAGAAGGATGCTCAGTTTTGAATTGGCAGGCAGGAGGCCTAGAGGAAGAGCAAAGAGGAGGTTTATGGATGTAGTGAAAGGAGGACATGAAGGTAGTTGGCGCAAGAGAAGAGGATACAGAAGACAGGGTTAGAGGCAGGCAATTGATTCGCCATGGCGACCCCTGACAGGAAAAGCCGAAAGGAAAAGATGATGACCAATTTTAAATTAACAAACTAAGAATCAAATTTATTTGTAGTTTTAAACGTAATTAGGGTGTTAGTACTCACTTTTTTGTCTCTCCTACAACGTTATGCTTTTATCCTGCAGCATCATATGCAAATGTCTGCAAATTAGGCAATTACATCATCAAGTGACTTTAAGGACAGCCAATAGCTACTTTTCTTACTGAAAGGTTGGCAACAAAGCAGGCAGTGCTGAATCACTCCTTCCTCCAGTTTCAAAAAAACTCCCTCTGCCACACATCTCACAGCTCTGACGTCAAGATACAGACAGACAGGGACGAGACATCAGGTCGTGACATGTCCGCCTTTGCTCGACGCTTGCCCGCTCCTATTGGTGCACTGCGTTTTCATGTGGTTCAGCAAGACTCACAGGACGTCCATACCATCCCTCTTTGTTAGTGCTGCGTCACCATGACATGCACCAACATTCTCACCTGATTACATGCTAAAAAAACAAAGAAAAGGCATTTGGACTTGTTTTTTCTTGTCATTACCGTTGGTAGGTGGTAATACTTTTATTTGTGTGGGCCAATTGGTTCTTTTTACATCTATTTTCCATCCATCCATTTTCTTTAAAGATTTTCTTTATTAGGTTATGTGGGACGAGAGGCAGGGACTGGTCGCCAGTCAGTCGCAGGGCAGACAAACAAGCATTCGCACTCACATTCATAGCTATGGTCAATTCAGAGTCGCAATTAACCTAACATGCATGTTTTTGGAAAACTCATGCACGCACGGGGAGAAACAAACTGCACACAAAGATGCCAAGCGGAGATTTTAACTCTGGTCTTCGAGAGCTCCTGATTGTGTATAATTCTGAGCCATAGCTGAGGTGCGGCTGTAGCTCAACTTCCCATATTGTTCTTCAGGCCACCGACCAGTTGAAACAGAATCAACAGCACATCTGTTGGTTGCAGCCAAGTAGTTCAGTCCAGTTTGCCTTAATTGACTTGCATAGTTACCCAAATTCTCCCTAGCTTCTTATTCCATTAAAAAGTTCCAACACATCTCATCCTAAATGTGTATTTACTTGTAATTGCAATTTGGAAGGAGCTCTACCGCAGGTCTTTCATCCCAAAAGCCATCAGCCTGTACAACACTTGCACTTCCTGAATGTGTTGCACTTATTCTCTGTTCCTCCACTTGGACCAATCCTCTTTTAATCATCTCAATCCATTTGCAATACTTAAACTAATTCCTACTTCCAAAAAAGTTGTTGTATAATGTGCAATATATTTTTCTTGATCTTCATGACACCTGTCAACATGTGCAATATTATTCATTCATTTATAACATCACCTTACTGTTAAATACCTTCATTGCTTACAGTACATTCACTGTACTAAGTTTTATGCCTTAGGTTTATTGTATATTGTTAATGTTTCTAGTACGTTTTTTTACATAGTAGATCTTTTTTGTATAGGTACTCTGTATACAGTATTGTGCTTTTTGTATTCTGCTGCTCTAACATGTACGTTTCCTGGTTGTGGGATAAATAAAGTACAATTTAATCTAACATTTAACTTTTATAGTATAGAAACATAAGGTTTGTAGTAGTTATGTGGTATAATCATATATTTGGATCCATTGGATACAGTAAAAACCCAGGCTCTCTCTGTACTCTAGGATGGAAGTAGAAATCCTTAAACGCCTTTAAGCATAGCTGAACTGAGCAAGTTTAGAAAAATATCTTTATTTTTCTGAAGCTGCTGCACCTACTGTGAAGTCCTCACACCTTTAAAACCCCTAAAGTAATCTTTTGTTGGAGATCTTCTTGCTTGGAGCCTTGATGGCTTCCCTCCTGTGTCTCCTACCTAGGCGAGAAGCTGTGCGTGTTGGGCTACAACCAGAATGGAGAGTGGAGCGAGGTTCGCTCAAAGAACGGCCAGGGATGGGTCCCATCCAACTACATTACGCCGGTCAATAGTCTGGAGAAACATAGCTGGTACCACGGACCCGTGTCGCGCAGTGCTGCCGAGTACCTGCTGTCGTCCCTCATCAATGGCAGCTTCCTTGTCCGGGAAAGTGAGAGCAGTCCTGGACAGCTGTCCATTTCCCTCCGCTACGAGGGGAGAGTCTACCACTACCGGATAAACACTTCCTCGGATGGCAAGGTAGAGTTGCATTAAGTCCTTTTGTTGTATTAGTACTGTACCAATATTATACTGTGAAATGCTGCAGCCTGCAATCGTTTTGAACATCTCCCTACTCTTTTCACTACCAAGGTATACGTGACGTCTGAGAGCCGCTTTGCCACGCTGGCCGAGCTGGTACACCACCATTCCACGGTAGCGGACGGCCTGGTCACCACACTGCACTACCCAGCGCCCAAGTGCAACAAGCCCACCGTGTACGGCGTGTCGCCCATCCACGACAAGTGGGAGATGGAGCGCACCGACATCACCATGAAGCACAAGCTGGGAGGAGGCCAGTACGGCGAGGTGTACGTGGGTGTGTGGAAGAAATACAACCTCACAGTGGCGGTCAAGACACTCAAGGTTTGTTGCATGTATACGTGATGTACACGTGGTCTTCTGGTTACAGTTTTTTTGGTTACGTACGTGCTCCTGTAAATTAATAAAAAATTAATTTTGGTCTATAAACACTGTAGTCACCCGGAATGCTATTCCTGGTTCCCATCATACTCGGGACTCAATGCCCAACCCTAATTTGGATCAACTTTTTTTTTCTTTACATTTTGCCTATTTTTCACATAATTGCGTTTTTTAAATTTGTAATTACATTTTTACCATGTGCCGTGCGCCAATAAAAACTTTCCGCAACCCACAAATGACTTTTGACACCCCTGGACGTTGTAAGAATGACAAGAAGGTGGTCAGTTACCAATACTAGAGCTTTCTATTGCAAAATAGACGCACAAAGAAGTGTTTTAGTGTTTTATTCCACTTTTGGCTGCCCCTTAATGTGTATAGTGTGAGTGACATACTGTAGGTGTTAATTTAGGTATAATTTAACTATAAGATCCGATTTGTATCGAAACTCCACATACGGCACAGTCAAGAAAGGGAATTTGTATGTAACCTGAGGACCACCGGTACTTTTTCTGCAGTATGGCGAAGACCATGGTAGTAGGTCGCCATCTGCGGGTAGACTGTGGTATTACATATTTATTCAAATTATTTTTCTTTAAGATGTTGGAATTTCTCTCTTTTTCCTAATGACAGGAGGACACCATGGAAGTTGAGGAATTTCTGAAAGAGGCTGCTGTAATGAAGGAGGTCAAACATCCAAACCTTGTTCAGCTTCTAGGTCAGTATCGACTGGGAAGTTGTTTTTTGTATATGTAGCGTTAATCCTAATTAACTGAATTTGTCCATTATTATTGTCGTCATCATCATTCCAGATTAGCCTTTTCTCTGTAGAAAACAAAATTATCAAACGTACAGCCCATCAGTTGCTGACTCCCTGATAATTGGCAGAGCTTCAGGCTTTTTTTAAGACAAGTAGCAAAGCCTGCGTCATCTGTGAAGTGGTGGGTGGACACTGGACGGACTGAAATCTAGAATGTGTGAATGTCTATATAATTATTTATACTAGTGCTGCAACTAACGATTACTTTTATAATCGATGAATTGGCAGATTATTTTTTCAATTCATCTGATTTTTAAAAAGACATTTTTAATTTCCCCTTCTTTGCAGTAATCTCTTTAAGAATGCATGAATGGACAGTTTCCCTCCAAAAATCATAGCGAAGAGGAAGATCTCAGCCATCGAAATTGAAGTAGCAAAAAATAAACCATCAGTTGACAAACGTCTCAAACACTTTACTGCAGTTTCACTGTTCTACCAGTAGGTGTGGTGTGTATGCATGGTAAGAGATTAATGGAGAGAGTGCAGAAATGTATGGGATTTACTTTGCGTGGGAATGGTTATCAAGATATCAAAAAGAGGCAACAATGTATTTTCCAAGGTCCAAGGTGATGTGTGTGAAGTATCTTGTTTTGCTTGAAACACAAAAGATAATATGTCTGCTGTCATGGAAACCTAAGGAAATTTAAAAGTAGTTACATTAGAGTGGCTAAAATCAGGATTTTTATATATATATTTTAAATGAAACAATTAATCTATTACCAAAATAGTTGTTGAATTGTTGGATAATCGATTAATAATCGATGCATCGATCAATTGTAGCAGCTCTAATCTATACAATGCATCATAATGCCATCGTAAATGGTAGTAACCAGACTGAAAAACTAAATGGATCTTGGTACCTCATTTTGGTAAATTAATAGTTATTATTAATGAATTGTTACTGGGATGGATGGATGGAACTTACTGGCACCAAAAAGTGGTATAGTTACCGTCACCTAAATTTGTCCACTGTCGTGACGGTGCTACGATTAAGTTTTCACCTGCACAAATGACTGTGAGATGGCCACACTGAAACATGAAAAAGTTTGCTTTCCTCAACTCAAAAGATCCAGACTCCACCACCTACAACAAGAGCTTGAAGGTGATTTTATGCAAGTAATGTCATAAGTAACTTCATTTTACAAAAATTAAAGGGGCCGTATGCACCTCGCTCCAAATTGTTGTACTTTCCAGACTTTCGAGTGCACCGGTGTTTAAGCCGCACCCATTACATTTAAAGATGATTCTGCCCATCATCCGCAATCCTTATTTGAGAACGGAACACACGTTTCTTTTGATTTTCTGTCCATTTATGGTTATGGTAGTGGTTTAATTTTATTTGAGCGTGCATATAAACTACATTAGAATACATCACATAATACAATTGACAGTTCCACATGTCCAAAAGGAGTAGGAAGAAGCAAAGCGTATTTAACCCTACCCCTGTGGGATTTCAATTTTCCCTATTTCAATACATTTTTTCACTTCCTGCATTTCGTAAGTTTAAAATGCATAAGGTGTGTTAAGATAGTAATCAAAGTCCTCGTCATGGTAAATAAATTATATAGCAATCATGATGAATGATAGTCATAATAATGAATAATAATAAAGAGAATATAAATGATAGAACATAGTTCAACTGCAGGTGAGTACAGACAATGTGCTCACAAAGGAATGAAGAGTTATTAGGTGTAGTAGTGAGCAGGCATACTGTAGCATTGGATGTACAGAGTAGTTCAGGACTCCTCTTTCTTGTATTTTGTGAACATCAACTGCTTGTACTGTTTCTTGAAATCACTCCTTGTAGAGCATTGTTCATTGAGCATCGTTCCGTACTCAATCCATTCCATAGCTTGATTCAGCATACCGAAGCGGGTTTTAGCGTTGTTCTCGCATATATGTGTTTCAAGTTTAATTTGTCCCTGAGGTCATATTTCTTCTCTCTTGTTGAGAAAAAAGGTATGACACCAATATCAGATAATATCCAAGCAATACCAAAACCTACACATAAAGAATTTTGCACAATGCAATGAGACTTTTCTAATAAAGCTGCCTCTCTGACAGGTGTGTGTACGTTGGAGCCACCGTTTTATATCGTGACCGAATACATGCCACATGGCAACCTTCTGGACTACTTGAGAGATTGTGACAAGGAGGAGGTGAATGCTGTGGTTCTCCTCTACATGGCCACACAGATCTCCTCTGCAATGGAATACTTGGAGAAGAAGAATTTCATCCACAGGTGAGGGGGAGGAAGGGCTTCAGCTGCCATCTTTTTGTGCTTTTATTTAAAATGCTTAATATCTCCTTGCCTTTGTCAGGGATCTAGCAGCGAGGAACTGCCTGGTTGGAGAGAATCATGTTGTCAAGGTGGCAGATTTTGGTCTGAGCAGGTTGATGACTGGCGACACATACACTGCACACGCTGGGGCCAAATTCCCCATCAAATGGACCGCCCCCGAGAGCCTTGCCTACAACACCTTTTCCATCAAATCTGACGTATGGGGTGAGCAACATATCTCATTCATTTCCATACAGTATTAGCGCTGCAGTCATGGTTGCTAAGCAACACTGTTTTTGTCCTATAGCTTTTGGGGTCCTGCTATGGGAGATTGCAACCTACGGTATGTCGCCATACCCAGGCATTGATTTGTCTCAGGTTTATGATCTTCTGGAGAAGGGCTATCGCATGGAACAGCCTGAGGGATGCCCACCAAAGGTCTATGAGCTTATGAGAGCATGTGAGTAGATGTCTTTCTAGAACATTATGATTATTATGCTAATGCGATCTCTATTTTATACTAATGCACTCTACTTTCTTCCTGCTAGGCTGGCAATGGAGTCCATTAGACAGGCCATCTTTTGCAGAGATCCACCAAGCCTTTGAAACAATGTTCCATGACTCCAGCATCTCAGAAGGTAAAGAAATGAGAAGAGGCTTAAGTGGGTATGCATTAGAACTTCTCAGGTCAAGCACAAGCAATAATGAAAATATCAATATGGTACAGGCGTCTGCCTTTATGGCAAATGTCACGGGTTCGATTCCTCATTTCAAAATAACACATTTTAGGGCTGTAATGATAATACTGTGAAACTGTGTTTTTTTTTTTAACCAAAGGTTATCATTGATTATCATCAGGTTAAGGTTATTATGAATCTGAACATTTGCAATAAAGCATGTTACACATCAATTCATTCCGGTTCTAGCACAACCTCTCCATACCGTCATTGTTCATTAGCGACAAAGTAACCTAATGAACAATGGCAAAATAATTGCGTTATGGTTTCTTACCAAGTTGGCAAACCAGAAAACACAACCCATAGCACTTTGCTGATGAATTGCACGGCACGGCTCTGGAGCCGCGGGTTGCAGACCGCTGCTTTAAATGTTATGTCTTACCGTGGCTTCTAAATGTTGCCTTTTTTCTCTCTGTTTTGGCAGAGGTGGCAGAGGAGCTTTGCAAGACAGCCTCCTCTGGTCACAGCGGTTCACTTCATTCAGTCAGCCATGACACGCCCCTGTTACCTTCGAAATCCCGCGGACTCCTCAAGCACACGGAAAACAAGGAGAACATCGAGGGCGGGGTGGACGGGCGGCCAGACCACGGCACTCACAGTCCCTCAGGTATGGCTAGAAACGCCTACCTCACTGCCAAGGAATTAGGTGCGCCGCGTTGCAACCCCACAGGTGTCCCAAGCAGCCTCGATTCGAAGAGCCAACTGCGCCGTCGTCAAGCCCATCGCCTTAAGAGAAGGGCTGTCATTTTTCTCACCGAATGACCAGTTTTTTTCTAGCTAATTTGGTAGATGCATTAATTAACTGGGAAAAAAACTACACTAAAAATGCAACTTTTATTCGCTTCCTAACAAATAAAACATACAAAACAGGAACACATTTTGACCCACTTCACTTCACGTGCTCAAGTTTTAATGGCAAGAAGTGCATCCACCGTCCATAAAAGTCAATCAGATTCTCCATGAAGAGTATGTGGCGCACCTTTAATTAAACCCATGATTCTCTAATGTTGTTTTTACAGACTTTTACTCACCTTTCTACAAAATACTGCAAGATAGCCAAATAGCTAATCCTGGAGCAGTTGAGCGCCATCGTGCGTGCATTCAAAATTGTTTCATCTGCTGAATCATGCAGCCCATTTGACTCCTTTCAATCTTCCATCCTCATGCCTTCAGTATTTAGACAAATAGCCATATAGATATCTACTGTAGATATCTACTATAGATATACCGGTAAATACATGTAACAACCAACTATAACCCCATTGCAGGCAATCAGAAAGTAAATTCTAGAAAAGGCATATTAACAATAATGGCAGGATAGACAAATCAGTGTGATGTCAAGTGAAATAAAGAACGTATTCTGTGTTTTTTTATATCAAATATTCCCAATTCAAATCAAATCTTGCTTGTGAACAGTCTGTTTTTTTTTGTGCCAATAAAATGTTGTTCCAGTGTCTTTGTGAACAAGTCTGCCCTTTATGCTCATCTTCTGTGTTTGTCCCCGACCACTTCACAAACCTCACCCCCGCCCCACCCCTTCTTGACCCAGTAACACATGAAGCATTCATTTCACTAATACAATAAACAGAAACAACAAGCCCCCTGACCTTGGATGCAGTAGAAATGTTTCTGTGAGCATGCAGTGCAAAATAAGTCCCTGGTGGGGAAAAAAAGCTGCAATATAATAAATTTGATACAACAGCAAGCAAAAATGTTCTATTGCAATGTACAATTCCACGCTAGTGCTTTTGTATGTGATTATGTCGTGTTTTTATTTATTTATTTTCATTCATTTTAAGGAATTCAGTGAATATTGTTTTACTGTAAAGTTAAGTTATTTTTGTTGTAAAAATAAAAAAACATAGTAAAAATAAAATAAATTATAAAAATCAGCAAAATTGAGGAAAATACAGCAAAAAGGCACAATATAAAGGGAAAAAAAGCTGAAATGTTCATATAAATGACAGTTTTGTTTTTACAACTATACAGTATAGCATTTTTAGCCTTTATACAAAATGCAAAAGAAATATAAATATCAAAGTGGCCCCCTGCATCTTCTCATTTTTAGCGTGCGGCCCTCGGTGTAAACCGTTTGGACACCCCCGTGTTAGACAAATGCGATTAAGACTGCTTTCTTTCCTGCTGAGCTCACTTAAGGTTTAATTTCATTGCCGTTTCTCTTCCTTTTAGGCTGGACGTCTTTATTGGGAGGAGACGGGCACTCAAGCAGCTCCCCGGTGCTGCCCAGAAAACAGCAGTCACGTGATAAATCCCCCAGCAGCCTTTTAGAGGACACACTGGACGTGGGGACTTTCACACGAGACCGCAAGACCAGCTTCTTCAGCTCCTTCATAAAGAAGAAGTCATCGTCTTCTTCCTGCTCGCCATCCTCCCAACACCAACAGAACCTCCCGACACCTCCCAAAAGGAGCAGTTCTTTTCGGGAGATGGAGACGCAACCCCACAAGAAATATGAGCCTACTGCTGATTTCAGCGCGCCGCCTCCGCTGCCGCAGTCGGACAGTTTAGGGGGCTTCTCGGCCTCTCCCTCTCATTCCCATGGCGAGCCCGCCCAGGTTCAGTCACGCTGCTGTGGAGCCGCATTTGGACAGAAGCCTTCTGGTGGAGGATTTGTTTCACAGGTAACAAGCGGAAGCAGCTGGGGAGGACTTGCTGGCTTTTTTACCCCGAGGCTCATCAAAAAGACCCTCGGGCTGCGGACAGGAAAGGCGGTCTGCTCAGGGGATGGTGGAACCATGGTGGGAGGGCCTAAACCCTTACCTAGGTCAAATTCTACCTCCTCAATGTCATCCGGGTTGCCAGACCTGGAGCGTATTGCTCTGACTTTACCCAGAAACCGCAGTGCTAAAACCCCTCTGGAGAGGACTGCCTCCACAACCTCCCAGCCAGAGAATGGGACCACACGGCCCACTGAAACTCTGCTCAGGAGGATGGACGAGGGGACCGCACAGATCAGGGAAAGACCCAAAGCCAAGCTGCTACCCCGAAGTACTGCTGCAGAAGGGAGAGCCACAGGGTTGGGTGGGGAAGTCGGGGAATCCGACGGTGTGTCTCGGGCGAGAGAGGAGGGCGTACAGCAAAGCTGGTCGTCCCCGTCCAAGACTTCAAGTTCGGCTGCTGCAGGTACACAAACTCACAACCACAAAGTTCCAGTTCTCATATCCCCCACGTTGAAGAACAGCCCAGGAGATGTGCACCTCGTCGGGCTGGACTCTCAGGGGAACCGCTTCAAACTGCTGTCGGAGCACCAGGCGGACCGGGACAAGCCGCGGCTTGTCAAACCCAAGTGCGCCCCACCGCCTCCACCAACCTTACGTAGCATGCAGCACTCCTACAGCTGTGAGGGAGAGGAACAGACAGGAGCCACGCCAGTCGAAGTCAACGGAGACACGTTAAAAGGTCATAAGTCTGGGCGGTTGTCAGGAGGCGTGGCCATGTGTAGACCGACAGTTCCACCACCACAAGTGCCTCCTGCTTTCTCCCCTGCCAACACAACTCCCACTAAAATGGCCAACGGATCACCCAGCACCACCTCCTCCTCACACCCCAAAGTGGGACTGCGGCGAACCAGGCAGCAGTCGGAAAGAGTGCCACTGGAGCGTGTGAGCCGCGAGGCCTTGCTGGAGTGTGCTGAGTGCTTGAGCAACGTCCTCTACGGCAGCCCCGAAAGCCCTTGCAGCAGCCAAGTACTGGACGCGGGCCACCAGCTGCTGGACTACTGCTCTGGTTACGTGGACTGCATCCCCCAGATGAGGAACAAGTTCGCCTTCCGGGAGGCGGTGGGAAAGCTGGAGCTCAGCCTGCAGGAACTGAGGGCCTCGTCCTCGGGAGGAGGTGGGGGGGTGAGCTGCGTGGGGTCCAACGCCGTACTAGACAACCTGCACAGCTGTATCAAAGAGATTAGCGATGTCGTCCAGAGGTAGCTGACACTAACACTGCGAGATTCTTTTTCTGATCTGATTCCTTTAATACCGTATTGACCCAAATATAAAATCACTCCCTCAAACATTTTTCGGAATCATGTTCTACTCTTCACATTGTACTAATCATATTTTTAGCTGCTACACAGTTGCCTGATGACTCTGTTTCACTGACTACCATTATCTTAAAATGAACACCCTGCTCTGTTTTCTGCTGAGGGTGCGTTCACACTTGTCATGTTGGACGCGGTTCAAACCAAATAGTGCATCTGCGCCGCTGATATGGTTCGTTTTGGTCCAGTGTGAACACAACAAGCAAACGGACAAAGACTGCTTGATGGTTCTCGGTCCACTTGCAAGTCAACTTTTGAAAGTATATTTCCGAAGGCTTTTGTGAAAGATGGTAACAACAGAAGGTAAAAGCAACCTTCATATTCAACCCAAGACACAGCGTTTTGGTTTGGAGTGTTTTGAGTTTTGTTGCATAGTATGTAGCGAAAGCTGCCCGATCAAGTCCTTCCTTTATGCTTGTGTTTTGTACTGCCCTTGGTCCCATGACAAACGTACCACACCAAAGTGCCAACTATCTTTTTAAAATTGTTATTCCAGACCAGAGTACTGAACCACGAGTGTGAACGCAGCCAAAATAACAGCAAAGAGTTAGAGAAAGATATTAGACAAAATCAGGTATCAATCATAATTCTCTAGACCGCAAATATAAGACAATTCCGGACTTTTTTTCAAGAGTAGAAGATACTCCCATATTCGGGTCAATGCGGTAGCTTTGGGACGGTGTGGTAATACAATGAGAACAATGTGTAAAGTACCTCAGAGAAATCACTACGAAATCTTTTTATTGTTTACAAACATAAAATGCCAGTGTGGGACATGTCTGTTGTACATACGGGGGACTGCTTATGCCAAACGAAATTTGATGAAACGTTTTCCAAGCGGTCATGAAATGAATGTCAAGTGCGTGTCACAGAATGTCGCTAAAGTCAACACCCGCGCTGCTTGTGTACGTGTGTCTGTCTGTTCAGCTCAGCCTTACTGACAACAGTAGTCCGACATTTCCCTCCTGCCGAGCTACGTTACACGCGCGTGTGATTCTTCGGCCGGGTGCACCGTTTCTCTGAGCATTTTTGCTTACTCTAGAGCAACTGAGGGACCATGAGGATTTCCTGAAAGCCATCCTAACCAAGTAACAGATTTGAGGTAGCGATGTTCAACAAAACACAGATCGGTGTTGGTCAACAAAATTGCAGCCACAGTTTTATTTGTAACATGTTTGCCTTTTGTGTGTTTTATGATAGGGATGGGCATTTGACTACATTTAATGGCTTGATTATGGGAGAAATGACTGTAATTGTTAAATAACGGGGTCAGACAAGCTGTCAATGTTCTGAACTCCTGTTTCCTTGCCCTTATTATGCCCATCCCTAGCTTAAAATACGACTTGATATCTCAATATGGGCCAAAAGTTGTCAGTTCAAGGAATTCTTTTTTTCTGTAATTTATCATTCACTTGCATATTTAAATGCACAAGATGTCCAGTGGAATATATTCTGGTGGTTTATGTCTGTACATTTCTTTATTTAATTTTCTTTGTTTTTTATCATGGGAAACCCCAAATGACAACGAAACACCAAACACAGGCAACTCAATTGAATTGAATGCTTCTATCGGGAAATCCGTTTGCAAAAAGAGACTTGACAGGAGCACAGGGTAGCGCACGTACTGTATGAGCAGGCCATCTATGGACAGCTTTCCTTCCAAGTGTCCTTGCTCGTTACGGGCAGTGCAGGACTCAAGTGTATAGCTTTGTGGCCTCCGTGCCTCGCATGTCTTCATTGTATGAAACCCAGCTTAGACACGCTAATCGCACAGTACATGGCCTCTCTATAGACAAACTGCAGTATGTCATCAGCACATGAGCAATTTGTACATGTATTTGATTTAAAGAAAAATTATTTCTAGAATGTTAACGTATGAACTTGAATTTTAAATTATTGTTTTTTTTTGTTTTTATTAAAAGCACAGAGCTATTTTGGAAAAGAATTATGTAAATACTTGTTTTATTTCATATCAAATAATTTATGTGTAGCCACAAAAGAAAGACTTCTACACTGAGGCCTATCCATCTGAATATCTGCTTTCTGAATGTATTCCTCGGTTCTACTCCTCAGTAGTGAATAGCTCATCTCTCAAGGTGCCATTACTTTTTCTGTATTATTTTTTTTTTTTTTTTTACATCTATCACTGAACTTTCAGTCACAACAGACAAGTTCAACCCGCTCTGTTTTATTGAGCACAATTTGAGAGTATTGTACATGTATACACACACACACACACACACAGCTTAATGTACACTGGATACGGCCTCAGGCAATATGGTGTGTCTACACTAATGTCCATATGGGAACACTGTAAGGCCATATATTCACACATACTGTGAGTCTCAAATAATGTTGTTTTTCAGTGATTATTAGTGCCTTTTTGTGAGAAAACTTGCAAGTATCCACAGCATGTCATGTGCCATATTTCCTTTGCTATGCCATAACGTTCATTACAACTCAGTACCGAGCTATTGTGTTGTCTGAAATTAATCATTTCAACTTATTTGTGATCATCTCTTGAATTAAAGCCTTATCAAAGCTTGAAATAAAGATGTTTGTCACCCTTCACATACATTAACGTCATAATAAATACATGATCTTTGAATACATTGAGCTCCGGTTTTGCTGTTTCTTCATTGCTCAAATGTCCTCACTACACTCATGCGTTTATTACCTGTAATTGTCCGATGCTTCCCCCCCCCACACACACACTTTTACATCTTGTCTTCTTGGAAAATGCTCTGCAGCTCACACGCACACATGATTATACCAAAGTGGTTGAAGTACAATGAAAATCGGATGTGTCATAATGAAATATGTCAATCTACAAATGACATCAATAACAAAAATGTTAACACATGACTTTTAAATTGTGCAAATTATATATTTCTTTTTTTTAATGCACGTTTTACTGTGAACTTTTGCTCATCAGTGTTGTCGTAAATAATAAAGATGTTGGTGAATATTGTATCCCTTTGCATATTTCATTGGCTTTTATTAAAGAGCAATCGGATAATTGATGAAATCAGTTATAGTAAAGTAAAATACTATATTAAAATAAATAGTATAATAATACAATAATAAATAATACAATAAATAGTATAATAATAAAATTGTCACAATATATGATCGGATTTGACAGACGACTCAATGTAAAAAAAAAAAAAGTAATCTGTAAAAAAAAGTTGTAATAATTATAAAAAATCTACATTGACATTATTTCATTTATTAAATAATAAAGTTCCGGAAATTTGGGACGTCCTCCGAAACTTTCCGCTGTCCACTTTTGTCGACAATGACGACACAGTGACGTCACGACGGAGCATATCCGACTCCTCCCAATCTTCCCTACGGTAAAGATGGCGTCCATCATGGAAGGGCCACTGAGCAAGTGGACCAACGTCATGAAGGGCTGGCAGTATCGCTGGTTTGTGTTGGACTACAATGCCGGCCTGCTATCTTACTACACGGTACGTTGTCTTCCCACCGGTTGATAATACGAAAGTGTTCCAGAAGTTACCGCTGCTTTGCGATTAGGGCCTCGATGTTAGTCAGGAGTTGAGGGGAGTCTCGGGCACCCAACAGGCGAATGTGCTCTGTGACGGATCCTCACATGGACGAATCACATCGCGCCTTGACGTGTAGCTGACCAATCGAGTGGCAGTATTTACCTCCACGCTTCCGCTTAGCATTCCTCCTAGAAAAGGCTAAGCCCAAACAGCTCTTGATGCGTCTTTTACAGCCACACTGGGCAGTTTGCTAACGTTACTTGTTAGTTTAGTCAAATACCGTGACAACGACGAACGGCCTCGTTGGCAGACAAAGTATCTGGCATTGGTTGTGTCAACTAGCAGGGTTTGGAAAGTATGGCTCCGTTGCCTCCCCACAGGGGCTGGACCCTTTTTATGGCGGTTTCTGGAGTTTGCCCGGTCTGGCTATTCGCCTTTTAACATAGCTGAAGTTAGCTTTTCAACCGTAAAACCCACACGAAGTATGGCGTACTTTGTGGACAATACGGGGATACGGGGTGGTGTTTATTGTCCACAACGTTTGTGTGCCTTTGGGGGCTGTATGGTAACAATGGCATACTAATGAGTAGCTAGTACTGTTATTAGGTATTAGTATGAGGGGTGGAGGTTTGCCCTGGAAAGGAGAGGAATGAAGGTCAGCCGCAGCAAGACGGAGGGCCCCGAGTGGAAGAGGGAGGTTGCAGGGAGAAGATAAAAAGAAGGTGGAGGAGTTGAAGTACTTGGGGTCAACAGTCCAGAGCAATGGAGGGTGTGCAGGCGGGCAGGCTGGAATGGCTGTGGAGAAAAGCAGTAGCTCTACTTCAGTGTCTGCCACAAACAAAGAAAAAGCTGGTCATTGTTTGGAGCATCAGTGCCTGCAGTAGTGACAGTCGGCTCACTAGCAGGACAAAAGCAACAATGTACCGAGCCATTGTTGTTTCCGGTTTTGGGGTGTTAGCGCATGCGCGTTTGTAAAGGGGTGGAGCTATGACGCAAGCGTTTTCATAGAAGCCGTAAATACCGAGCCACGAAATCGCCGTCTTCGAATCTTTCCACTCTGGGACCCGGTTTCAGAAGTGTTCCTTTCCAGACCCTGAAAACGCGGGCTTCATGTGGATGATACGCCGTTTTGATAATATGCATTTATGTCTCGGATCGTCCTCCTGTGGATGGGTTTTTAGATTTCAGGACCTGTATCAGCTCTCCACTGATTAACCCTCACTTGGATTTCCTGACTGTACAGTTATAGGTTCCGTTGAGAAGGTACCTCAACACAAGAATGTGGTAAATCAAAGTTTTTGCGGAATTTCGAGAACGGCGTGACTTGTGGTGATTTGGATGCCTCAGTATTTAAAAAGAAATGAACTTTGCTTTACATGTTCCGGATGCTAAGGTGTACTAGTTGGTCGTGCTTTAGAATCGCACGGAGTTGGAGAAACAGTATCTGCTTTACCAGCCATGGTTGGCACACTACACAAACAAATCTACACCGGATGTTGCTGGGCAAATGATTGGGTACGAACACGCATGTGTCCAGATGCCCCCTTACCTATGTGCTACTTGTAGTACGAGAATTCTAAAATGGAAATTCTAAATACATCATTATTAGATGAAATTGTTATAAGATGTACTTTAACCATGTAGTATTTTTAGCAACAGAACTGTCAAATAGAAATTCCAAATGCATAATCAATCCTCGTGTCAAACTCGTGCCATGGAGGGCCGAGACACTGCAGGTTTTCTCTCCGGCAGGTGATTGTAATCGGTGAGCTCCTTCCCTCAAATTCAAGGAGGTTTTGACCATTAAAATCATCTGCTTTAGTGACCAGCTGGAAAGATAACCTGCCCTGCATGGCATGAGTTTGAAAAAATAACGTTTTTTGAACGCAGTTATTTAAAAACACACACTGCAAACTCATCAGACATCATTTTGGCACTAACAAGAGATGATTGTATTTTGGGGTCTTTTTCAGATTTTTTTTGTCTTATTTTATTTATACTTTATTTAGGGATTAAACATTTGATAGTAAGGTTTATGAAACGTGTTTTTGTAACTTAGGAAATTTTACTTGACTTAAGTGTATAAAGTGGTGTAGTCCACTTTCTGAGCCTGTCCAAAAAAAAAAAAAAAAAGGTGAGGTGAGCTATTTGTTTTACGTGACTGCCAACATTTCAATTCTACTTTATTTACAAAGCACTCCTCCACCCAGTGTGCTCATGCCTCATGTTTGATTAGAAGATTAGGAAAAATACTAAGGGGTGAAGCAGATATTATTTGGTGAACTAGACCACATGAGCTGGTGAGCTACTGGCCGCATGCAAGCTGCCTGTTGGAGACCCCTGTGATGGCATCACTGTGTGAAGCTGTACGCCATCCGTGTTTCTGTCGAACAACTTGTGTTTTCAAGACAAGCCATAAATATCATGATAAAAAAGAGAGGCAACATGTAAATAAAAATGCCAGAAAGTCGAATAACCGCGATTACACGCTGACATAATAGGTATAGCATGTAACAAACTGGGCCGCACGGTGGATGAATGGGTAGCATGTTGGCCTCACAGTCAGGAGGTTCTGGGTTCTGATCTCCGTTGGGCATCTCTGTGTGGAGTTTGCATGTTCTCCCCGTGCGTGTGTGGGTTTTCTCCGGGTACTCTGCTTTGCTCCCACATTCCAAAAACATGCATGTTAGGTTAATTGGCGACTCTAAATTGTCCATTGGTGTAAATGCTTGTATGTGCCCTGCGATTGACTGGCTACCAGTCCAGGGTGTACCCCGCCTCCCGCCCAAAGTCAGCTGGGATAGGCTCCAGCATACCCGTGACCCTAATGAGGATAAGCGGTATAGAAAATGAATGAATGAATGTAACAAACTGTCAACAATCGACTACACATTTTACAGGCTATTGTTCATTCTCCCAATAATAGCAAAGTCAAAGTCGACACAAGAAGTGTTGCATATCTGCTCACAAAAAACACCTTTTTCACGGTGGTGGCTTTTATTTCTAGGTGGCGCACTACAACGATCAATTACATGTAGCTAAACCCTGTGATAGTTGGCAATAGGGCTGCAACTAACGATTGTTTTCAAAATCAATGATTCGGTCGATTATTTTTTCGATTAATCGCATAATGACATTTTTTTTTTAATTATATATTTTTTTCCCTTCTTTGCAGTAATCCCTGTAAGATTGCACGAATGGACCTTTTCCCTCCAAAAATCATAGCGAAGAGGAAGATCTCGGTCACCGAAATTGAAGTAGCAAAGTATAAACCATCAGTTGACAAACGTCACCAACACTCTACTGCAGTTTCCCTGTTCTACCAGTAGGTTTTGTGTGTATGCACGGTAATGGAGAGAGTGCAGAAATGTGGATGTTTTCCTGAGTACAAGTATGGGATGTACTTTGCGTGGGAATGGTTTTACACACGCTCCACGCACACATCTCTGCAGTGGTTTGCTTTGCAAGATATCAAAAAGAGGCAAAAAAAGTTGATAGCTCTTTTCAAAGTTAAATGTGAAAGATAATATGTCTGCTTTCATGGATCACTACGGAAATAAAAAAAAAAAGTTACATTAGAGGATAAAATCAGGATATTTATAGTACATTTTGAAATGAAACGATTAATCAATTACCAAAATAGTTGTCTGTTATTTGGATAATCGATTAATAATCGATTAATTCATTGATTAATTGGCAAAGAACTATTGAGGCAACGCGCAGTAGACAGGCAACAATCTCTGCAAATAGTCCACAAAATCCACTTACTAGTAGCCCCACCTCCACGTACTAAGAGGTCATGACTGTATTTTTTGAATCAGTGCCGAAGACAAAACTACTTAGCTTATGCTAACCTGCTAAGGAAAATAGTATTTACAGTACACAAAAGCAAATGAGTACTGAAGTGCTTCCTCACCTGACCTGACCTGTCCAGGTGATTATCTGGGATACCTTCCAAGGGTTGCTGGCTTTCAGTCATCCCACTTAGAACACTGCTAAAACACATACTGAAACTTTCCACCCCAGGTTTTTGAGACTCTGTAGTCTGGAACTACTCTAGTTCATCTGAAGTTAAATGACATCTCAGAAAGCAATGCCCTGAATGCAAAATTGGGCCAGAGTTTTCCGAGGTGTTTTGGCGGAATAGATGAGTCCCATTCCATTGCATTATAAGATGCCTTGTGTTGGAAGTTTTTCAATATTTACAATGCACAGAAAACAGAGACCTGTGTTTATGTGTCACGTAAGCATTGTAGAGGTGGGCAAACATCCAAAACTGTGAAGTTGTACTCTTAAGACCACAACTTTTCAAAAGCCAAAATCTTGGCAACAATGTGGATTCTGTGTCCTTTTCTCTCACGCATTCACATTGTCTTAATGCCAAAGGCAAAAAAGCTTTCTCTCTTTGTATGTGGTCAGATTGTTGAGCAGGGCATTTCGCAGCGCGCCATTGCTGCCGAGGTTGGACACTTTAAGGCAGTCATTTTAAACATCTTAAAGAACACCGAGAGTTCTGGAACAAAACAGTCAAGTGTTAGACCCCAACCACCCCCTGAAGGTTGTTACTGGTGCCAAGTGCAGTCCAGTAACCACCAGACAACATCTGCAAGAGATGGATTTTCAAAACAAAATCATCTCCTTCAACACCACAAAATTGCCCATTTGTCTTTCACCTTTCAATGTCCCGTGTTTGGTGCTCTAGTGCAAATCCCAGTTTTCTTTCTCTGATAAGAAAATAATCTTGACAGCCCTGGTGGCTTCCAGTGTTAATGGCATGACGGCAAACGGTAGCTGGCTATGTGGAGATGTTGCTGGAGGCATCCCTCATGACCGAAGGCCCTCGTCTGTGTTGTAATGACGGGGTCTTTCAACAGAACAAGCTGCAGTTCATAATACTCGCCTCTTTGTCAGGCGATACTCCCTTGCAACATCCTGTGTGTTCCCCTCATATGAATCCAAGTGAGAATATTTGGGGTATATCTGGCAAAGGAAGCTTACAAAAACGAGCTATGGTTTTACATTTTGAGCAGGAGTGTAGTTATATTATATTCAAGTTATATTTATATAATTGGCCCCTAATTCCTCAGTATGTAGCCCTTGGTGGAAAAAAGTTTGGGCAATATTTGCAATAAGTCATCTTCAGCATAAATGATTTTTAACTGAGAGTTTTTGTTTTCCTCACGTGAAGGCTGAGCTGGCATTTTTAGACTTTTCCTCACAGAAATACAGGTACGCGTGTGCTTTTATGTGGCTGAATAAAGCCTATTTTGCACGTTTGTGTGTGCGTTTTTTTCATTAATTACTTGTTCTTCAACCATTTTTTAAATAATTACACACAGGGAAAATAGCAGCTACTTGTTACGAGCAATTGTTGGACAAGATGGTGCTAATAGCTCACAGTTCTGGTGTGAAATGTAACCTTAAAAAACTTAGCTTAGCTTCTGTAGCTTCATGCATTGGTGCAAAGTGCACCTAATCCCCTTTTTCACTTTTTAATCCCCTTTTTTTGCCTTATGATTACTAGAGAGAGACAAGAGACCTTGCCTCTTAGCTACGGCATGTGCAAAAGGAACAATAGTCTGGTATTAAGCCTGTGGTTGCCCTCCTACACACACTCGCACCCGCTAATTGCTAGGAATTCAAACTCAGGAAATAGCGGTGCATTATGTTTGCCCTTTCTTGTCTGTTTATACTGATTTTATTCTGTTGCTTTTCAGTCAAAGGACAAAATGATGCGGGGGTCCAGAAGAGGATGTGTGCGACTCAGGGTAAGATTCTCAGGATGGCATTGGTTCACCTCATAAATGAATTGAATTATACACCACGCTGCTTCACATTAAAGCAGTGGTGTAGTGGTTATTATGGGCTTTCTCCAGGTCCAGGCCCAAAGAAATGCTTGTCAGCAGTGTTTTCCACATTCTCACAGTGGCGGGGGGGTGGCGGTTGAAAGCTGAAGTCATTGTCACACGCGATTGTAATTTTTAGGGTATTTGTCCTGACACTGAACTTTTCAAAAAATGTGTATTGTGTATTTACTACACCTGATAAGTGTACCTTAAGACCTCATACACTGGAGGTATTTCTTTCTGTTTATGGCAAATGTACTGCCCTAATTTGGTTAGTATTTAATAGCAAATACTGTATTATACTTGTAACCAACTAATGCAGTGGTGCGTTTTTTTGCAGAGCCCCCTTTTTTGGAGATACAATGATTTTCAGCGCCCCACCCCGCGCATGCCTCTAAAATATGGTAATAATGAAGAGTGTTCTTGGTAGCCCCGTGCCCCCCGTCATAATGCCGGGCCTCCGAGTTTAAAAACCACTGAGCTAATGTAATATAAAAGCTATCTTAATGTGTGCAGCTCGTGTTACTCCTTCATTGTAGCTCTCCTAAAAACAATGTGACCCTATTTGCAGACTTATCATGTTTTTGCAGCCACTAGATGGCAGTAGTTTCATCCACTTTGTCATTTTTTCATGGTAAAAGATAAAGGGACATTCTGTCCCTGCGATTGACTGGCGACCAGTCCAGGGTGTACCCCGCCTCCCGCCCAAAGTCTGCTGGGATAGGCTCCAGCATCCTCGTGACCCTAATGAGGATAAGCGGCACCGAAAATGGATGGATGGATGGGACATTCTGTCCAAAGTTGTGTCCGCTCTGTGGTCATGTGTTGGACCTGTATAGATGTTCTTTGCAAATGTGGAGCATGCATATTTAGCAGATACATGAACTTTGCACCTATTCAATACGGTTAAATCAGTGATGTGCAGTGAGGTTCATGATTGATGGGGTACTGACTACAGAGGAGTCAAATATAAAAACATTAATTAATACACCTTCATTGACACAATTAGTAGTTTTTAAATCTTTTAGACGCTCCAATCAATTCCAGTGTTCAACAATTGGATTTTTTTTAAATTAAAATAAATTAAAAAAAATTTAAATAAAAGAGACTTTCATTCAATACATTAGACAGTCTCTTAAACGTCAGGGGCTGCACGGTGGCTGAGTCGGTAGCACATTAGCCTCACAGTCAGGAGGTTCAGGGTTCAAATCTCCGTTGGGCATCTCTGTGTGTGGAGTTTGCATGTTCTCCCCGTGCGTGCGTGGGTTTTCTCCGGGTTTTCTCCCACATTCCAAAAACATGCATGTTAGGTTAATTGGCGACTCTAAATTGTCCTTAGGTATCAATGTGAGTGTGAATGTTTGTTTGTGCCCTGCGATTGACTGGCGACCATTCAAACGCAGCACTGTGTACCCCGCCTCTCGCCCAAAGTCAGCTGCAATAGGCTCCAGCATCCCCGCGACCCTAATGAGGATAAGTGGTACAGAAATTGAATGAATGTTAAACATCAGTATGTGCAGTACATAAAGTTATAGTGTGAAAAAAAAGTATATTATTGATGATGCAATGAGGAAACGCCAATGTCTCCGGTGTGAAGCCATGGACCAATCGCAGCCTGCCTGAAAGGGTTACCCTGACTGCATGTCACCGGGTTAGATCATTGCAAAACACCTCCCTCAACTCATGAATGGTAGTTTGGTTTGGCTTCAAATCTTCTCTCAGAAGAAGATGATTGATGATGATGCTTTGTACACGGTGCTCTGCACATTCCTCTAGGATTTTTTTTGGTGATTTTTGCGGCCTAAAATGTCTGATTTCACTGCAGCTTTTTTTTAAGTTTTAAGTTGAGACATGTTGCAGTGAGCCCTGTGATTGACTGGCGACCAGTCCAGGGTGTACCCCGCCTCCTGCCCAAAGCCAGCTGGGATAGGCTCCAGCATACCCGCGACCCCAATGAGGATAAGCGGTATAGAAAATGTATGAATGTTGCAGTGATTGGAGGCTTATTTTTTCAATAATATTGCATCAACTTGTGATTGTACGACTATGCTATCAATGTTTTAGTGTTGTTTTGCCCCCTTTTAACCGCAGGAACCTTTTAAAGAACTTGTGAATTAGTAGTTTGAAATACTCCCCTGCGTTTAACTAACAGAATTTAAAAAATGGGTCCAGTGAGGCAATATTACCCATTTTGTGCAAAAGGTTGAGAGGGTGCGCAAATCAAGCACCCATTTTCTCTTACGTGTGGTGTGCCGTAAGCGTGTTTTTTTAAGAAACATGGACATTGGTCGTGTAGAACCTCCCTTATGCCCCAGACACTTGGTCCACTATATTACGTACAATGTGCCACACACACTCTGTGATAAGAAGAAAAAAAAACACATTGCATCAAACCACATGAGACCCCGAAAAGGGCAGCATCTCCATGACTGCGCCCTAAAAGCCAGCTGCAAAAAGAGACCCCCAGGTTCACTCCCATCACCGCAACATCATCCACATTTGCAGTAGTCACCTGCACCCGTTGGCCAGCAAACCACTCCGAGCCATAAGATGTCCATCTGAGTTGCTATTTTTTTTATGTTTACTTAATTAGTGAAAGTGTACTTCTCTAAAAAGAAACTTCCTAACATTTATATTCAAGTTGGTAGTAATATGCTGGTTGAAAATTCATAGTAAACATTTCATATCATTAAAAAAATATGCTCCACACATTCCATCCAAAAAGCGGGCTGGTCAGCGTCGTCATTTAAACCATGCAAACTTTTATGACTCTTCCTCTTGAAGGCGTTGGATTTGCGAACCCTAGTCACACTCAAGGAATTGATCGTGACTAACCGCCACAGCAAAATAAAAACCGCCACATCATAAAAATTATGTTTTTTCCATGAAAACATTGCTAAGTAATACAGTGTATGAACGGACATAAATGCTATATCAAGGGTGCCCAATACGGCGATCATGAAGGTACTGTGGGTCGATGTGTCACCCGCATCATAAACGTCGCTTTGGTGATGTCATATGACATCAGTCAGCTGACAGTAAGCCCCCTCCTGATTCGCTCTTGTGCTTCCGCGACAAAGCAATTGGTGAACAGATGTGCGGCGCCACAATAAACCCTACTTTTGTCTTGGTTCTCCCGATTACGGATAAACTAACTCATAGGTAAGATGACTGTAACAGCATATAACAGAAGTTGACCGTTCACTCTGCTTCGTGTCATGAATTCTAATGTAGAAATTTGTGTTTTCTACATATATATATATATATACATATATATATACTTACATACATATATATATCTATATCGCAGAACCGCTAACGCACATCAGCAATCTATCATTCCAGACAGCAAAATGGAGATAAACATAATTTCACAAACTACCGACCAATTTCATTATTACCACAATTTTCGTAATTATCTAACCAAAGGTTGGACAAATTCCTCAATAAGAATGACATACTGACGGACAGCCAATACAGATATAGAGCTAATATTTCCACTTCTACGAGACTGATTGAAATCAGAGAAAATTACGAATGCTATAGACCATAGAAAGTGTGCAGCCTCGGTATTCATGGATTTAACGAACGCATTTGATACAATCAATCACAACATCCTAACGACAAAATTGGAAAGGTATGGAATCAGAGGGTTAGTTTTGAACTGGGTTAAAAGCTACCTTGCAAACAGGAAACAATATGTGAAGCTAGGAGAATATGCATCTACATTTTTGGAGATATTATGTGGCGTACCACAAGGGTCAATTTTGGGACCAAAATTATTTAACCTATGCATTAATGACATCTGCAAAGAGACAGAACACCTAAAGCTATTGCCATTTGCAGATGATACCGCCGCTTTTTGCTCTGGAGAAAACACAAGCGCTAATAAGAAAAGTTTCAGAGGAAATGATTACTCTAAAAGAAATGGTTTGATACACACGTTATCCTTGAATCTAAGTAAAACTAAAACAATGCAAATTGGTAATAGCAGAAGAGATACTTGTGAGAAAATACAAACTAATATAAACTGATGGTGAGGAAATTGAAAGGGTGAATGAACATACATTTTTGGGCATCATAATTGATGACAGAATGAGTTGGAAACCCCACATCAAAAACATACAACATAAAGGAGCAAGAAATACTTGCTAAAATAAAATTTGTCTTTGATATTGTTCGCTGGTGTTATATCGAACTTATTGTGTGGAGATAGGGGGAAATAACTGCAAAAGTACACTTCACACTCTTAATATTCTGCAAAGAAGATGATAAATTAGGATAAGAATTTAGAGAGCATACAAATCCGCTGTTCAAAAATCACAATTATTAAAATTTGCTGATCTCATAAACTTCAAACCGCTAAAACGATGCATAAAGCAAACAACAAGTTGCCAACAAGTTGCGAATGCCATACAATTTTTCTCATCAAGCGAGGAGAAATATGATTTTAAGAATAAACTAAATTTAAAACACAAATATGCAAGAACAACACCAAAAACCTTTAGTACTATGCTATGTGAAATCAAACTATGGAGTGGATGAAGTAAAACAATGCTCTACAATGAGTGACTTCAAGAAACATTGCAAACAGTTGATGTTTACATACGACAAGGAAAAGGAGTCGTGAAATATTGTGTATTTCCAAGGCCATATTACTTCGTTCCTTTAGAGCACATGTGTCAGACTCGTGCTCTGGAGGGCCGAGACACTGCAGGTTTTCTCTCCAACCGGAATGTCCTGCAGGTGATTTTAATTGATGAGTAGAGTACATGATTAGAGAGTACATTTTCTGTCTGTTGACTGCCAATGCCATGTTTGTTACTATCACCTTATACTTATACAAGGAACTTTTCATCCGTGTGAGAACATTGTCTGTACTACAACAATGTTTTGTTAGAATTGTTATACACCACTCATCACTATTATCACTATTATTATTATGTATTATGATTATCATTCATCAGGAGGGCAATATAATTTATTTACCAAGACCACGACTACTATTTAATTCACTGTCACATGACCTTACTTATGCATTCAAACTTAGTAAGTGCAGGAAGTGTACAAATGTATTGAAATAGGAGACCCTACGGGGGTAGGAATCAATAAGCCCCGCCTCTTCCTACTCCTTTTGGGCGTGTGGAACGGTCAAGTGTATTAAGTGATGTATTCCAATGTCATGTACATCCGTGTTCAAATAGAATTAAACCATTACCATTTCAGTGATCATGCAGTATTCCTATTTTTGGTTCAGCCTGTCACCGTGTTGCGATGTTATTGTTATCACGAGCCATGCATCGCGTATCGTACCGTATCGTTGGGTACTCAAACTCATGTGGCCTCGTCCCACTCGGACCATACATAAAAACATTTCTTATTTCTAGCCAGCCTGTCTTAAGTTTAGGATTTATAAATGCACCGTCAGGCATCTTGATGCTGGAGATGCAAAGTTGTCTGAACCCATGAAGTGTTACACATGCTATTTTTGCCTCACGCATCAAGAACATAAACAAAACCATTGCCAGGAGTGAGTGCACAGTTCAGAGCACTAGAATATAACCCTGTAATAAATGTTTAACAATGTCAGACTTTGTGCCCTGCAGTCATTTATTGATAACAGTTTATGGTCCGGTTCTTTATGGTAAGACAAACGCTCGTTATGTACCAGATGTTTTCGGCAATGTCAGCAAGTGTATCATAGTCTGAACTTTTAAAGTGTAATAAATATTGTTCAAAAGAAAGAGCAAAAGAAAAGACTAGAGATGTACAGTTTCTATGTCAATCGTTCCTAAATACCAAGAGCAATGGTTATAATCCTCTTCTAACATATATACACTGCTTACAGGTGGAAAATGTTCTTGAATATCTTCCCTGATCATAAGTAGGTGATGTATTAGTAACAAAATGATGCCAAATAATTGAATAGAAATGAAAATGATCACCCTTTGGCGGGGGGAAGTCAATGACACCCCAAAAATGAAAGTGAAAAAATGATGCAGCAGACTGGTCCATTCTGCTAAAATGTCATTGTAGCAACTCCAAATGATTCTCAGTAGTTTGTGTGGCCCCTACGGGCTTGTACGCATGCCTGACAATGTCGGGGCATGCTCCTAATGAGACATTGGATGGGTCCTGGGGGATCTCCCAGATCTGGACCAGGGCATCACTGAGCTCCTGGACAGTCTGATGGGCAACCTGGCGGCGCCAGATGACCTAAACATAATGTCCCAGAGATGTTCTATTGGGTTTAGGTCGGGTGAACGTGGGGACCAGTCAATGGTATCAATTCAATTCCTTCATCCCCAAGGAACTGCCTGCATACTCTAACCACATGAGGTCGGGCAATGTCGTGGACCAGGAGGAACCCAGGTCCCACTGCACCAGCGTAGGTTCTGACAATGGGTTCAAGCATTTCATCCCGATACCTAATAGCAGTCAGGGTGCCATCATCTAACCTGTAGAGGTCTGTGCGTCCTTCCAGGGATATGCCTCCCCAGACCATCACTGACTCACCACCAAAACCGGTCATGCTGTATTATGTTGCAGGCAGCATAACGTTCTTCACGGCATCTCCAGATCCTTTCACGTCTGCCGCATGTGCTTAGGTTGAACTTACTCTCTTTGGTGAAGAGCACAGGGCACCAGTGGCTTAGTTGCCAATTCTGGTGGTCTATGGCCATTGCTAATCGAGCTCTACGGTGATGGGCAGTGAGCACATGGCCCACTACAGGACGTCAGGCCCTCAAACTACCCTCATGCTTCTGAATCCCAGGTCAGCTGTGAGACACAGTCCCTCCAGCGTGTCCTAGGTCTTCCCCGCGGCTTTCTCCCGGCTGGGCATGCACGAAACACCTCACCAGGGAGGCATCCGGACGAGATGCCCGAGCCACCTGAACTGGCTCCTCATGATGTGAAGGAGCAGGGACTCTACTCTGCTCCTCCTCAATGGCCTCACTCTATCTCTTAGGGTGAGTCCAGCCACCCTACGGAGGAAACTCATTTCCGCCGCTTGTATCCGCGATTTTGTTCTTTCGGTCATGATCCATGGCGCCCCCATTGGATAAATATAATGCATGTTAAAATGCTGCTTGAAACGCGCCAATTTTTTTCAAACTAGTTGAATTCTTCACATTTATACAGGGCACATTGAACAGATTGATGAAGCATAATGTTTCGTTCCACATAGTGCGGCGAAGACTGCGCTGCGCCATAACTTCACTTCATAGTATTCTGCAAAATTGATTCGAAGATTACTGGTTGGGGTCTGATCATGAGTACAATTCATTGACTCTATCGGCACCACCAACTGGTAGAAATGTGTAACTGCTTGAAATAACCTGTACATGGTCCACCTTTGCACCAGTGTCACCCCCTTCTGGTTGAAAATTTTACTTGTAATAACTCCCTTAACTCCTAAATTTTTAGTGTCTTAGGTCGCCCTCCAGTCGGTGTCTACATCGACTCAGATGGCGCCCCCTACTGTATAAATATTATGCATGTTAAAATTCACCCCCATTTTTCTCCCCAAACTAGGGATATTGGCATTGTGTCCCCAGCTCGTGAACACAGGGTCGTGTGGGGGTGCGAGGACCCGTACGATTCTTGCAGATTGTTGTTTTCCATCAAAAATGTATATAAGATAAATAAGATTTATTTCCATCCAGTGTTGCATTGATTTTTCACCAAGATCTTGCATTGATGATGGTCGAGTCTGAACGCTTCACAAAGCCTTCTCCAGCACATCTCCAAGATTCTCATTGGGGTTAAGGTCTGGACTGCAGTGTGAAAATGATGTCTTGTGCTCGCTGAACCACTCTAGCACAATTTGAGCCTGATGACTGCTGGCGTTGTCATGGAGTATGCCCGTGCCATCAGGGAAGAAAAAATGCACTGGTGGAATAACCTGCTCATTTGGTATATTCAGGTGGTCAGCTGACCTCCTTCTTGGAGCTCATATTGTTTCTGAACCTAGACCCGACCAACTGCAGCAACCTTGTATCTATTTGCTTAGTTAAATCCAGGTGGCGACTTATTTTTGGGCCAGGCAGTGTGTAAAGGTTTGGTCAAACGTGAGGGGTGTGTTAAACATTTTGCGATACTCTACCAGTCTGGTGGAAGATCTTTTTATGATCACTTAGGTCTTTGTGTTAAAAAGTTGTGAGTGACTGCCCGGTAGGGTTTGCTTCGTACGGCTTGCCAGCAGTCTTGTTGCTCTGCAGTCTTTTTTTAATCTCTTGGCTGCTTGGTCCTTGCGTGTCTGTCGCTCTCCTTCCCTCCCCGCTTTTCTCCTCCTTTTGCTTTCCCAAATCCCACCTCCTCCTCCTCCTCCTCTTCCCTTCCACCATTCGCTCCAAACGGCTGTGCTGTTACTCCACCAGAGGTCTTTAATGCGTGCGTGAGAGAGAAATGTCAGGAGGAGATTTCTTTTTGTAGGTTCTGAGTTTGGAGCCGAGGTAATTTACAACGTCAAGAAGGAAGTGCCTGAAAGTGGAGTATGACGTGTCCCTCTGACTGCCTGCTTTCCACACTGTCTCTCTCTCGTTCTCACTCTCTTTTGCGCTTCCTCTTGCCCAGGGCGCTGTAATCGGCATTGATGACGAGGACGACAGCACATTCACCATCACTGTAGACCAGAAGACTTTCCATTTCCAAGGTGAGCTGACCCTCCTTTTAATTTAGCCTGCTCTTTGTGGTCTCTTTTCCCACCATCACTGCTGTTCATTTGCTCTCTCTCTCTCTCTCTCGATCGTTGTCTCTCTCTCTCTCGCTCTCTCCTCGCTCTTCTCCTCCCCGCCTTTGAGAGACTTGGATCAGCCTCATCTATGCAAGGAAACAAGCACATGAGTCCAAGTGGGTTGTGCACCAATTCAACCTTTTGCTCTACCAATGGAATGTTACTTAGCTTCACAAAGTTTGGGTGATACAATGAAATGTACGCCGCAGCTCGTTAAATAGATTTCCGGAACAGCAAGTAAGGAAGGAATCCGTTTTTCTCAGCTCTCCTGACTGCGGCTAGCACGAAGATTGCCGCTTCTGTGTTTCTGCAGCTGACCCAGTGGGAATAATAATGGAATACTGCTGAGCTGGAAGCTGAGCTCAGGTCTCTGTCGGCTGCTGCCCGCCTCGTCCTTCACTACAACCCTGCCTTTGCTGGCACTGTAACAAGCAGTCAGTCCACCCGTCCGGACACAATTTCCCTCATATCTCTTAGCCGTGCCAACCTATCGCTGCTTTTTTGTGTGGGTTTTTTTTTGACAGAGAACCAGAGCACTACCAGTTTTGTCTTTTTTTTTTTTTTATATCACCCCACCAGGTTTTTGAGCTAACCTCTGTCCTTCATCTTCTCCATCTCCTCATTTGTGTTCATTTTTACCTCCTCACTGCCAAACAAGCGCTCACTTATCATCTGCATCCACCCGCGCTCAGCTCATCCTCAAGGGTCATCTGCCACAGTCCATGGGCGTCCCGCCCCTCTCAATACCTCCATGCCCTCTCCCATGTCTGTGTTCCGAAGCTGTATGCTGTGGTTCTACAAATGGAAGGGTAAGGCGAGAACCGCCCATGGCTAGGTCCTCATGCATGTCAAGTCCAGTGAGGAGAGGTGGTGGCATTGATTACTTGTCGTCTGAGATTTACAGTCAAGGCGGGGCATTGTGTTCTGTTTGCTTGGCAGTCGTGGTTTTATTTTGGCTCAAGGACGCTGTGGAGTGTAGATTGAGTCAGGTGTGATGGACTGGTGTGTGCAGGCATGCGTATCAGCCTATTGTTGGCACAGTGAGAAAGTGTGACATTTTTCGGGCTGTGTGTGTAGTATTGGGGAATGACATCAGATTCTTATCATAGTCTGGAGTTCTCATCTGCCAAGTTTGTGCATTATCGAGGTGTACGAGTCTTTTGAGTGTCATTGTTTATAATAACACATTTTAGAAGACTGTAGGCAAACAACATTGTGCTTTATTGTTTTTTTCTGGACCTGTTTGATTAAAAGGGGACTAGTCTTTCTGACTTTTTTTGTAGATCTTATATTTGGGTCGACGCAGTAATAAATTAATTGATCCTTAAGAGGTCTTTCAATTATGTGAACTCTATTGTTAATGAATCACTTCCTGGAGAGAAACCAAAATGGACTACACTGCCTAGCGAAGGTGCTGTTGCTTTAGTCGAACGTATTTTGGGACATAGCCCAAGATAGAATACATTTTTATAAATAATAAGCAATTAAACTATGGTTAATTTGCAAACTGGGTTTGCACGACATACACGATACAATAGCAATGAAATGCAGTCATGGCCAAAAAAAATGGCCAAGTCAATCACACTTGTGAAATCAA
This sequence comes from Oostethus manadensis, assembly GCA_024372805.1. Taxonomy (NCBI): domain Eukaryota; kingdom Metazoa; phylum Chordata; class Actinopteri; order Syngnathiformes; family Syngnathidae; genus Oostethus; species Oostethus manadensis. Next base: position 1,088,170 of record QODF01000151.1, on the reverse strand, counting down.
ACTATCCACTTAGAAAGCAACACTGAATGACATTCAAATCAAAAAGGGAGCCAATAATACAATGTCCGAAAACCGGCAATGACACAATATGTTACCCCATACTTTAGCAACCAAAGGAGCCTTTTGTAACCGGTAACCAGTTATGTAACGGACCATTACAAGTTACATGCCAAACAATGTATTGTAATATATACAGTAGATAGAGAAATTCACGCTCATAAGGCTGTGAAATTAGTTGTAAGTGGGGTGTTCAAAAAAAACAGCAGCGTCTGCCGATTTTGTACAAACTTTTTTGTTTCTAGGATTTGGCAATCCTGTGAAAGTAATATTTAGTTGTATAACTACAGTTTTTATCACTGCTTCACATCTGTGTGGCATGGAGTCAACCAACTTGTGGCACCTGTCACCTTGCATATTGTGAATTGTGGGTCTTGTTTTCTGAGAATCTACTGCACCTACCGGTAACTTGTTTAATCTGGTTATTCACATTGTACTGGTATTATTTTGAATACTAGTGTATATTGCAATATGGATTTTAGGCCACACCCCACATCCCTTGTGCAAATTAAATATGAAAATGTTATCATATCCCAGAATGCTGGTGATCAACTTATTGTCGTACTGGAGGAACGGGTAGAAAATTCGCACCTAATATGTGACTAACACGAGAGCGGCATTAAGCTTGGAGATAAGAGTCCAGGAGATTCCCCTGTTGCTGTTAGGTGATCCTGGACTAAGGATGCACAGTAGTATGGATGTGAGTGGCATTATAGGGTTTGCCCATGTTTTAAATGACCCACACGTCTCTGCGTGTTGTGTTATGTTGATGGATCTCATACAGAATTAGAAAGTGAAGTTATTATTCAGCTGCTATGCCATCTTAGATTGCGCTTCTGTTTCCTCTGTTTTTTATTTAGAGGAGCATCTATTATTAATCAGACCCTCTCCACTGCCGGTGCATCAGTTACCTGAGAACCTTTTACCATCCCCTTTTCCTCAGCCCTCATTCACCTCCACTTATCTCCTGTCGCCATCCTTCCTGTCTTTTCATGCGTTCCGTGTCAGCATCAAGAGAAGCAATCCCTTCTTGAGTTTTCTTTTTCTTTCCCTCTCACCCCATTTTACCATTTTTTGTTTTTTCTGTATTTTTGTCTTGTGTTTCGTAAGCTACCCATGAGCCAGTCCATTGAGCCGAGATTAACACATGATTAACCCTGTCACGATAACAAATAGATATCGACATTTTTTCCCATGAATTATATGGCATAATAATGAGAGTACATTATATCAAAAGCAATAAACTTTCATTCCTCAAGAGTATTTAACATTATAATTGGACTGTCAAGAGATTTTTAATAAATAACATAATAAATTCAACCAGAGAAGACAAAAAAAGCTAAATGAAAATAAAAAGGACTCACGCAGTTAAGTAATAAATTGTTAATCCAACATAGGAGGTCGTATTTGAGCTGGACCACATATCTGTGGTGGAGTAAAATGCAATGTTTCTGATGTTCTTTAACACATCTTCTTTAACTCGGTTGTACAGTTCAGCAATGGCAGGTTTTGACACGTACGTGTATGTTCTCCCACGCACTTTGTCCTGTCTGTACATTTTCCCAAATGTTGACTTTTCAGCCGTTGTGAAAGGTCGCGTTCCATGTGCAATTTAGTTTCTTTCCCGACCAAACACTTCAGCCCGCGTTGAATGTTGGGATGAAGGCTATGCTCTACCTGTCATATTCACCGTTTTTCTCATCACTTCTTTGGAACAAATGCTTCATATGGGTTTGCTCACCTTGTACATTCCATTTAAAACCAAAATATTCCCACCCTGGAGGTGTGGCATTCGCCTTAGAACCCATCACTTTTGTGCTTTCATCCATGGTAACTTGCTGCTAGTTAGCCCTCACTTGTAGCCCGGCCTCCACGTACTGGGACAAAGAAGCTGAATGGAGAAAAGAAGGTCTCACTCTGTTTGTTCCACTGTGGCACCAACACACACAGACAGATGCAGAGTGAAGCCTCTTGTCATCCAGCCTGTGTGGTGAAGAGAGACACCTCAGACTGGGAAATCAAACATGCGAGCCAAAGTAAATTTACAGAGACAGGCAAAATTAATGACTTTTTTTGTATTGTTGGATTAATCAATGGGCCGCACGATGGATGAATGGGTAGCATGTTGGCCTCACAGGTTCTGGGTTTGAATTTCTATTGGGCATCTCTGTATGGAGTTTGCGTGCTTGTGTGGGTTTTCTCCGGGTACCTAGTTTTCTTCCCACATTGCATTTTATTTTAATTGGCGACTCTAAATTGCCCATTAGAGTATGAATGTGAGTGTGAATGCTTGTTTGTCTGCCCTGCGATTGACTGGCAACCTGTCCAGGGTGTACCCCGCCTCCTGTCCAAAGTCAGCTGGGATAGGCTCCAGCATACCCAGCGGTGTAGAAAATGGATGGATGGATGGATTAATTAATGTATTGATTATCATGACAAGCCTACACATGACAGAACTGTACTGACCAGCAACAACATTCACTCTAAACAGGGGCGGGCAAACCTTTTGACTCGTAGGCCACATTGGGTTAAAACATTTGCCTAGGGGGCATCAATATATACAGTTTTCACAGCGCTTCAGTTTTTAAAATTAATCTCTTACACACAATACCCCATTATGACAATGTAAATACGTTTTTTTTGACAGTTTTCTATTTGTAATAAATTCAAAGAATAATAAATCACATTTACATAAGTATTCACAGCCTTTGCAATGAAGCTCAAAATTGAGCTAAGCTGCATCCTTTTTCCACTGATCATCCTTGATGTTTTTACTGCTTAATTTCAGTCCACCTGCGGTAAATTGAGTTGATTGGACATGATTTGGAAAGGCACACAGCTGTCTATACAAAGTCTCAAGTTGACCGTGCATGTCAGAGCACAAACACAAAGATGAAGTCAAAGGAATTGTCTGTAGACGCGTGAGACAAGATTGTCTTGAGGCACAAATCTGGGGAATTTCTGCTGCTTTGAAGGTTCCAATGGGCATAGTATTCCGTTATTCGTAAATGGAAGACGTTTGGAACCACCAGGACTCTTCCTAGAGCTGGCCGGCCATCTAAACTGAACAATTGGGGGAGAAGGACCTTAGTCAGGGGGTGACCAAGAACCCGATAATCACTCTGTCAGAACTCCAGCGTTACTTTGTGGAGAGTGGAGAGCCTTCCATGAGGACAACCATTTCTGCAGCAGTCCACCAATCAGGCCTGTATGGTAGAGTGGCCAGACAAAAGCCACTCCTTGGTAAAAAGAACATGGCAGCTCGTCTGGCATTTGCTCAAAGGCACCTGAATGACTCTCAGACCAGGAGAAACCAAATTCTCTGGTCTGATGAGACAAAGATTGAACTCTTTGGTGTGAATGCCAGGCGTCATGTTTGGAGGAAACCAGGCACCACTTATCACCAGGCCAGTAACATCCCTACAGTGAAGCATGGTGGTGGCAGCATCATGCTATGGGGTAGTTGTTCCAGCAGCAGGAACTGGCAGACTAGTCAGCATAAAAGGAAAAATGAATGCAGCAATATACCGCGATCTTCTGGATGAAACCCAGGATATCGTGCTCATTTTTGGGCCGTGGTTCATTTTTCAGCAGGACAATGACCCAAAGCACACACCCAACATCTCAAAAGGATTTTCTTCAGAACCACTCTGTGAATGTCCTGGAGTGGCCCAGCCAGAGCCCAGACTTGAATCTGATCGAACATCTCTGGAGCGACCTGAAAATGGCTACGCAAAGACATCTCCCACCCAACCCGATGGAGCTTGAAAAGTACTGCAAGGAAGAATGGGCAGAACTACCTAAAGATAGGTGTCCTAAGCTTGTGGCATCATATTCAAAAAGACTTGAGGCTGTAATGGCTGCCAAAGGCGGATCAACAAATTATTAAGCAAAGGCTGTGAATACTTATGTAATTGTGATATCTTTTCTATTTTTAGTCAATTCAAAAAATGTCAAACTTTTTTCACATTGTCGTAATGGGGTATTGTGTGTCGATTTTTGAGGTAAGAGATTAATTCAATACAGTTTGGAATGAGGCTATAACGTGACAAAATATGGAAGAAGTGAAGCGCTGTGAATACTTTCCAGATGCACTGTCGGTGCAGAACAACATACTTGCTCACGATGCAACGAAATTAAAAACACAAGACATCCGCAGCAATTAACACATAACATAAATCTACAACTACAACAGCGCTGAACAAAACACGTAATTCAAAACTGTTATTTCCAAGGTGTGCTGGGTAGTCCGGCTGCAACAACACAAACAATAAAACATTGGATATCTAGAGTCTGTTAACTCCCCCTTGTTTACTTCCCTGATGCCCTAATCACGCCCATGTCCACATGGCGCAGTAGGAGGGTTACTTGGTGTGTCGTGTGTTTTGATATGTTGTGTTGTTTGGATGACTAATCCTAACACTAACCCGCACCGGCCGCAGTTTGCCACACCCCTGCTCCGAAATGTTCCATAGTCATTGCACTCGGGTCTCAGCCATGTTGATAGGTTGCAGTCCAGAATGACTGACCCTCCTTCATTACACTGAAGCGTGCACCTCTCATCAGCTAGTGGAAAGATGGCAGGGCGAGGAAAGAAAAGGGCGGCATGAATAATTCAGATGCATTTTGGACAAAGGAGGGACTGCAGAGGCTAAACATTTTAAAGGGAAATGTTGAATGTTCTCGGAGGTGAAAAAAATTACAATGTCAAATGTAATCCATACAGGGACGCTGGGTGACCCGTGATTTAATATTTAATTGACTTGAACATTAAACATGATTGGTGCCGATTTTCATAATTTTGGGGGGTTGGCGATAGTCCAATCTTTACATATGTATCTTATCTGCCTCCACAAATGTGTTTATTGCACAGGTAAAGCAAAGACACTCTGAGCATGGCCATCTAATGCTAAATCTCTATCTCTCTATCCATCCTGAACGGCGCTAAATAACGTTAGCCTCAGTAACCTCCTTCTCAGGAGAGTCTATTACGCTGAAGGAGGTGGTCTGTTTGAGTGGGTCGGCTGTCAGTGTTTAAAAGCTTCTTTGCACTGCTCAGCTTGTGTACCTGCTTAGCCATTCATTTTCTGTACTCCTTCTACTTAATAATAGAAACAATTTTCTGCAGTTTGACGCCACTTCAAACTGTAACAATAATTAAACATAAATTAATATGTTCACCAAAACCGAGATTTACTATATATATTATATATATATATATCTCACACACACAATAATATATAAAATTGAGTAACATTGGGCACACAGTGGCCAAGTAGTTAGCATGCTGGCCTCACATTCAGGAGATTGAAGGTTCAGATTCCCAACGTTAGGTTTTCCATTTCCTTTGTCTATGCTGCTTATCCTCACTAGGGCCGCGGGGGTATGCTGGAGCCTATCCCAGCCGACTTTGGGCGGGAGGCGGGGTACACCCTGGACTGATCATCAGTCAATTGCAGAGCATATGTAGACACTCGTTCACTCTCACATGCATTCAGTTGTCTATAGGATAAGGAGTGTGGATGTTTTATTCTTTTGAGGTAAATCTAAAAGAAAAAAACAACTGAGTATCATTACAAAGCTCAAAGTGAAACCCATACATTATCCATATATTCCTTCCACAGAGTTAAATATTTTACCCTTAATTTCTTGCAAGTTTGATTTGGCTTACAGATAATGAAAGCCCAAAGTTGAGCATCTCACCTTTGAATGTTGGGAAAAAGTTGAATATTGGGAAGTCACAGTCTCACATTCCAACCATATATTTAACTTACCTGCAAAGGTTTCCTTAGCATACAACATGGCTCTGAGTCTGGGTTAGTAGGCTACACAATCATGAGGAAGACCGCTTACTTGACAGGTGTGAGAAGACAGTCGTTGACACCTTCCACGAGGAGGATAAGCAAAAGGCTTCCTTTAGAATCCGGTTGTTCACATGGTGTTGTGTCCAAGCAGATTCGTCGCCAGTTGAGTGGAAGGTAACAGTACGGCTGGAAAAGGTGCACCAGCAAAAGGGATTACCACAGACTTGAGAGGATTGTCAAGGAAAAATCATTTCAAGAAATTGGAGGAGCCTCAGAAGGAGTAGACTGAGACTGGACTCGGTGCATTAAAAGCCACTATGTACAGACAAATCCTGGACAACCAATGAATTATGTTCATTGTATTCTCAGGGCATTGAAACGAATCACTATTGGGTCGTTTTAGGTTGTCCTAGATGCAAAAGTCGAAGATGGATTGATATTGTAAAATATTTGATCTCTATATGCTGCTGGCTGGCCGCACGGTGGCTGAATGGGTAGCATGTTGACCTCACAGTCAGGAGGTCCTGGGTTCGAATCTCCGTTGGGCATCTCTGTGTGGAGTTGGCATGTTCTCCCCGTGCATGTGGGGGTTTCCTCCGGGTACCCCGGTTTAGTCCCACATTCCAAATGCATGCATGTTAGGGTAATTGGCGACTATAAATTGTCCATTGGTATGAATGTGAGTCTGAATGTTTGTCTATATGTGCCCTGCGATTGGCTGGCGACCGGTATGTGCCCTGTGATTGACATTCATTTGCCTTACAAACCGTCGCTTTGGTGCTTTTATCCATGTTAGCCTACGCTTGCTCACGAGGCTAACTTGCTGCTAGTTAGCGCTCACTTGTAGCCCCACCTCCACGTACTGGGACAAAGAAACTGAATGGAGGAAAGAAGGTCTCACTCTCTCCGTTCATTCCACTGTAGCACCAACACACACAGACAGATGCAGAGTGAAGCCTCTTGTCATCCAGCCAGTGTGGTGAAGAGCGACACCTCAGACTGGGTAATCAAACATGCAAGCCAAAGTAAAGTTATAGAGATCGGCAAAATTACCGGCATGGTGACTGAGTGGGTAGCATGTTGGCCTCACAGTCAGGAGGTTCTGGGTTCAGATCTCCGTTGGTCATCTCTGTGTGGAGTTTGCATGTTCTCCCCGTGCGTGCGACCAGTCCAGGGTGTACCCCACCTCTCGCCCAAAGTCAGCTGGGATAGGCTTCAGCATACCCGCGACCCTAATGAGGATAAGCGCTATAGAAAATGGATGGATGCTGCTGGCCCTGTATCTATGAGGCGCGTGTTCTGTATTGGATCAGCGTTGAATGTCACAGGTAATGTGTTTATGAGGGTGTTGTGTATCTGTGCACAGTGGTGCAGCTTGGTTCTGCTCTATTTCACACACCAACCCCACTTGCCTCTGTCGGAAAATTGACATCATAGGCCTGCAGCATTTAAATATGATCCAGTAAAATAGGATTTAGAGCATCAATGTTTTAGGGTTTTTTTTTTCTGATGGAGTTTTCTGTTTTAAAGTAAATATTGTAGATGCTTTTACTTTTAGGACTAGTCTTTTTGTAGAGTTTGTCTTGTTTTCATTAGAATCACCTTGTCATATCTTTGTGTAGCATCTATTGATGTTTTTATGTAAAAAAAAAAAATATGGCTCACTGGGTGTGTCTGTATGCTTGCGCCCTCAGCCAGAGATGCAGACGAGCGAGAGAAGTGGATCCATGCCTTAGAGGGAACCATCCTGCGTCACACCCTCCATCTCCGGGTAGGAAAATGTGCACGTGTTTGTATAAGCGTGTGTCTGTATGTGCATGTGTGTGATCCGTCAAACTGTTGGCATACAACCTGTTAAGCTGTAGGGGCTCCGTTACGTTTCATTGTCTGCTTATGCAAATTTCTATCTGGCTGTTTGCATTGCACAGTTTACCATTTGCAAACAGGCGTGTAGGGACTCGGAGAGTCGTCGTTTCACTTTCATGGGTGCGCTTTTGCATCATTTTGCAATTCAAGGATCTGGATGAGCCTAATGTCATCTTTAAGTTTGATTGATATTGTAATGAGGTGATTATATGTATTTACAGTATGTATTAGGAGGACCAATCACAGTTTTGCCAAATTTTCTTCGAAGCAATGACGAGCTGCTGAGAGAGTTTTAATAGCTGTGTCTCATTTAATTGTTAATCCATCTATTAATGTTTTCCGTGTTTAAATGGACTTTGGAAGTTGAGCATTATTGTTCTTAAAGCTACATGTGTTTTGGTGGCGTTATTTCTTCCCCAATAGCTGATTAATAGCAATTATCTTCCTGCTTTTTGCTATGACTATGCTCTCAGTGCTGTGAGGGTGCTAAGTGTTTTTAAGTTTTTTCCAAATACCCCCCATGACCTGGCGTACCCCTCTGTGGGAACTTTGGCTTTAGTGCAACCATTCCAAAAGGCACTACATTCCCGTGTTCCATTCCCGTATTTACACGAGAAACAACATAGATGCCCTCAGAACTGACGATGTTTTCTTGCGTTTAGTTAACTTTGTATTCTAAATCAGCGTTTATAAATAATCCTACCTCCTTGTCAGTCCACAACAACGAGCCGGGTGCCATGTTTTATGTTTGCGGAAATAACGAGATGACAGAGGATGATTTTGATTGGATAGAATTTATTAACTGTTGTAACTGTTGCCGCTCACAAGTTTGGCTGTGGTTCCCAATGCGTTTATCCGGTTACGTGAAGATGCGTTTTTTTTATAAACACAATTTTTTTCATAAGCGGAGAGGGAGAAATATGCGTTTTTAAAAATACCCTGCTACGTGTGCACAAGGCATAAGTCTTAGGCATGCCTACTTTTAAATAAAGAAAACTCTTGAAATGTAGTTAGATACTTCAAATAAAACATATTGCACAAAATACCTTCAATGTTTGGTTCTGTACACATTTTTTTCCAATTAAAGCAATTATTCTGGTATTAGTCAGATACTTGTATGAAAGGAAGTATTACATTTTTTGTTATTTTAAATGTTTATATCCAATGTTGCTTTGCCATAGATGGTTCAAATTGCAAAATAGTGCAGAAAGCTTTTGGATTTTTGCTTAAATCACACAAAAGATGCAAAGAACAGACAAAGAAAAACTGGTTAAACTCAGTTAAAAAGTGAACAGCAACACAAAAAATGGAAAACTGACATGTTGCTTTGAGATGGTAAAACAAATGTTTGTATAACTGTGATTTGCTGAAATTGTTGCCCCACACTGCCCCTTAGTATAGTTTTCTGTTGATGGTCAGATTACTTCAATCTGAACCAAGTCCAAAAGGTGCTGGTCTTTTTCACCAGCTTTGTCTGTTTGCGTTCAGCCATGTTTACGTATGACAATTCTTTGCAGCTCGTTGAAGCTTGTCGCTGTTAATTTTGAGGGTTGGGGCTTGATGGCGTCAGCATCATGCATGATCATGATAGGGCGATGGAAATAAAATCTGTATCGCAGGCCAACTACCTAACTTATGCTGTTGCTATTTATCATTTACCATTATTACCATGAAGTCAGTTGTTTAATGTTAAGATAAAGAGTCTTCTCCCAGGCAATCATGGTAATCCTTTATGGTTTTATTGTGCAGCGGTTGGCTTATTTTTACACTTGTATGGCAGTGAAGTGACACTATTCCTGCCACACACCACTAAAGCTGAATAATGGGAAACAAGAATATGTTCAAAGAGCAGTGAGACTCGTGACCTGCTGAGAACATTTCAATTGATATGTTAAGAGATCATTTAATTTTACAATAGGTGCTCCTCCGTTTGCCTGCTCTATTGGTGGTGTTCTGCTTTTAAAGGACTTGGGATTTCTATGTCATCATCACCAAATTATAGCTACATGTTCATATGTCTTGTTGGCCTTGTTTCAACACATTTTTATATTAAATTCTGGTTGTTAAAAGTGTTTGGATTTTATGTATTTGAATCTTCTTTAAACCAAATTTTGGTGCTGGCGTCATTTAGTTTTCCTTTTTTATATATGTATTTATTTATTTTATTTATATTTTTTTAAAAGTCATGCCGGCCCATTATGGCAAATCCTTGTGATGTGCTATGTGTATTGTTCAACACACGCGCGCGCACACACAGTTAACACGCTACTGTCGTTTGCATCATGTGACCCTCCCCTACCAATCTAATAGCTGCTTGCTGGGTCAACCAAACATCTGGCCCGCCATCTGTCCTCAGCCAATAGGAGCAGGCGTTGATGCGTGCCCCCGTCAGCATTTGCTGCTGCTTTGTGTGTTTTCTGTCCTCTGCCTGCGGGAGAGGAAGTGTGCCTTTCCTGCCAGGGGAGGGTCTTGGATTAACTCAGCTCTGTCTGCCTCATACTAAACGCCCTGCTGATAACAGATAAGACAGGATCAAGTGTAGCTTCATGGCTAACCGAGTCTGAAGGTTGTTGCAGTTAATGCCGTTGACGAGAGGAGGGTTTGTTGTTCCTGGAAGGAGGAGGAGCGAGGAAGGACACTAACCACCAGACCTGGGTGTTTGGCCTGCTGAAAATGGAAGCACACAAGAGGCACAGGAAAGAGCCAGCGTCAGGTTTTAATGGCCTGATGGACAAGATGTGCATAGCTTAGCTCAGCATGTCTGTTGGAGCGAGGCACCCTGTAAGTAAGACGTGCACACGCTGCACCACAGCAACTTGAACACCTGCAGTGCGGTGCCGGGGCAAAAGCTTTTTATATTTGCTTTAAAGTGGGTCAAATGGTGGGGGCAGCCTTGTTTGTTGAGTCTGATGTGGTTATGAGGGTTTGAGTGTCACTTTGGAAACTTCTCTAAAATATTTCCACACAGCGATGCGGCCTCTCTTATGAAAATTAGTGGGAGGGATTATATCATGAAACTGTGAAGAAGGGCGCATGTGACATTTTTGGACGCCTCAGCAAAGTATGCAATGTTGCTTACTGTGGGGAACCAGCAACTCAATATTTTTCAGCTGATTGTTAGTCACAGGTTGCTACAGTCCAGTACAAAACTGTTAGTTGATAAATGGTTTCAGTAGGAGATAATTTGGAGAAAAATGTTGTTTATTTTTGCTAAACCTGTCATGCTGACAGTAAAAGCAGCTTTGCTCCTTTTTGAGGGCGTTTGGCAAGTTGCAGGCTTGGAGGTTGACTTAATGCAGACTTTGTTCTCCATGAAGCAAATGTGGGGGTTTTTTTACGAATAGATTGCAGCCATGCAGTGACATTTGGCTCTCTTTATGGCTTTTTTTCACGTCCCAATGAGATTGTCTAGAGCAGGAGGAAAAGGCCCCTCAGGTCCACGATACAGTTGGACTGCACTACAGAACAAAATCAGAACAGGCGTATCAGCCCACAAGGTTTGATTAGTGCTTGGTTTGATTCCATGCTTTGTGTAGCTGCCTGTAGACGCAACATCTCCTGTGTTATTCATCCTGCGGAAATGTCTGCCTTGACTTTAATGTGTTTTAGGAATTCTCCTCTTGTGTACACACTAATCTGTTCTTTTTTCCTGTTTTTGCCTTTGTGCCTACTGACTTAGTCTGGGTACTTTTTTTGAAAAGAGGAACAAGTCAAGTCAAAACAGTCATTTTTAAACCATGTAATAGAAAACAAATAAAGTGAAACATGTACAGTAGTGTTCAAAATATTAGCAGTCCGATGTGAGTAACCAGATAAAGTACTGTTATTAGTCTGTTTTTATTGCTACGTGGCAAACACACGTAGCAAGAAACAGTAGATTCTGCAGTAGATTCTCAAAAAAATCAGCCTTTATAATATGCATGCTCTTAAGTTGAACAGGGTGTGTTAAAAAAAAATAGCAGTCTGCCGTTGACTTTTCAAACTGAAAACTATTTTGAACAAACGTTTTTGTTTCTAGATTTCGCAAATCCGTGATTCACTTAACTGATTTAGTTGTATGACCACAGTTTTTTTTTTTTTTTTAATAACTGCTTCACATCTGTGTGGCATGGAGTCAACCAACTTGTGGCACCAATCAGCTGTTATTCCACTCCGGGATTCAGTAACAAGATTCTACAATTCTTGGTTTTACTTCAGAAACAGCATTTTTTATGGCACCCCACACGTTCTCCAGTGGATTAAGGTCTGGGGATTGGGCTGGCCACTCCATAACATTAATTTTGTTGCTTTGGAACCAAGATTTTGCTTGTTTACTAGGGTTTTGGGGGTTATTGTTTTGTTTTAACCCCCATTTCAAGGGCATGTCCTCTTCAGCATAAGGCAACATGACCTCTTCAAGTATTTTGACATGCAAACTGATCCATGATCCCTGCTATGGGATAAATAGGCCCAACACCATAGTCGGAGAAACATGCCCATATCGTGACGCTTGCAAAACCACGCTTCACTGTATACTGTGGCTTGAATTCAGAGTTTGAGGGTTGTCTCACAAACTGTCTGTGACAATTTTACAGTCAGTCAGTCCACAAAATGTTCTTCCATTTCTCTTTAGGCCTGTTGATGTGTTCTTTGGCAAATTGTAACCTGTTCTGCACACGCCATTTTTTTAAAGAGGGACTTAGAGATTTATAGATTAGCTTCAGGCAGACATCTTCTGTCACAGTACTTACAGGTAACTCCAGAATATCTTTGATCAACCTGGTGCTGATCATTGCCTGAGCCTTTGCCATTTTGGTTATTTTTCATCCATTTTGATAGTTGTCTTCCGTTTTCTGCCACATGTCTCTGGTTTTGCTCTCCATTTTAAGGCATTACAGATCGTTTTTGATGAACAGCCAAATATTTTTTGCACCTCATTAATTTTCCCTTCTCCGGTCAACTTTTTAATCAGAGTACGCTGTTCTTAACAATGTTGAACCACCCATTTTCCTCAAGCTTTCAAAAATAAATGCAAGTTCAACAAGGGCTGGTTTCCTCCTTAAATAGGGGCCCACCTGATTCACACCAGTTTTTTTGACAAAATTGATCACTGTTGATCACACAGTTGAATTGATCACATTGAATGCCACACTGCTATTTTCTGAACACACCCCTTTCAACTAATCACACAATTGCACAGCCTTAAGAGCGTGCATATCATGAATGCTGGCTCTTGTTTTCTGAGAATCGACTGCACCTACTGGTAACTTGTTTGCCATGTAGCCATAAAAAATAATTTTAGTCACATTGGACTTCTATTATTTTGAACACTACTGTATTTAAGATAAATAACAAAAAATACCTGAATTCTCTCTAAGTAAATTTTAAATAAAGCACACTTATCCGTGCCCTCTACTGTGGTTAATCCTACAACTCAAGTCACAAATATTTTCTTAGTGCAAAAAAACCAAGCAAAATGCAAACAAATGCAATGAAGTGGCTCAAGAAGGTCACAACTACGCATTGGCTACTATGAGATTCTGACTGTATGATAACCTTGGGTAAAAATATCACATTTTGATGGTTTCATGGTATTATAACTACAGCTCTTAAATGTGTTTTTCAATACCATAATTTTTGGTGTATAAGCCGCTAGTTTTTGCCCTGTGGCTTACACAGCGATGCAGCTCATTTATGGCCATGTTCTAATCTTATGACATCTCCTTTACTTCAGAACACAGTATTGCTTTTTTTGACAGTAGCCGATCACGAGCTATGAGAGAAATCAGGCCAAGCTTGTCAACCCATCGGAAATCACAGGAGGTCATTACTGTACTATTTCTATGCTATACTATTACTATTACATCCATGGCCAAGGAGCTGCTTTGCTGGAAAGCAATGCATGATGGTAAGTTCAAATCTTTTTTTTTTCTTTTCTAAATTTGTATTGTATTACCACCTACCTTTTGAGTGTTAAGTTGCTGTGTTTTAGCAGGTTTGTTTTCTAAAATGGCATCGTTAGTCGGACTGACTAATGACCTCCTGCAATTTCCAATGGGTTAATAAGATCATTGTGAGTTTTCTCCTAGCTCCTGATTGGCTTCTGCCAAGTAAACGCTATCTGGTCCTCATGTGTGGCTTATAGTCCAGTTCTTCTAGTCTGGTGCTGTTTATCCTTTTATATTAACTAGACATTTTGAACATAATGATTTGGTTTATTAATTTTATAGTAATTTAGGCTGAAAATGTGGATTTTGCAAGGGGACATTTTGATAACGTTTCACATGAGCGCCCATAAATACTGTAGATTAGTAGTTATTAGGAATAGCCCAGACACATGCTCCATCACATCTTCTCTGCCACTTGTCTAGTAATGACCTTTTTCGTTTTTCGTGAAATTGAATTGCCCTTAACTTGATTGCGGTGTGCCTGCATTAGGTCTGTTTTTAATCAAGCAACAATTATGTGCACCTCAGTCAATTTGTGCATACACGTCTTTTCTCAGTAGCTCCACAGTCACCTTGATTCACAAATTGAATGCCGAATAAACCAATCCCAGGCAGACTGACAGGCTCACTGGACAGTTGTATAAGCAACAACAGTGTGGCATATAAGCAACAACAGCAACTACAGTATGTGGACGGGCTGCTGGAAGTACCTCCTGAACTGTTGGTGTTACTGTTTGCTATGATGTGTGTATACAAAACCGACATGAGCATGACACTCATTGCGGACATTACTCTGACACTAATTATCTGTTGGGTTTTTTCCATCACAGGAGGCCGAGACGGGATTTGTACCTAGTGTCCAAGAATTTGACAGAAAACTTGCAGAAGCTGACGCCTACCTACAGATTCTGATTGACCAGTTAAAGGTAGAACGGAGGACTGTGCCCACCTCACTGGTGTTGTTCATTTATGTCACATCAGTCAGCTGACATTAGGCTCCACCCCGACTCTCTTTTGTGGCACCGCCACAGCAAAACAAAATGCCGATTACAGACGAATTGACTAAACAGTAAGATGCCTATATCTATAACAAAAAAGTTATCCGTTCACTAGTAGCCGCTAGTTATGTAGACAAAAAAGTCAGTTGTTTGATGGCTGCACTCCGCGTCATCAACGCCGCT
>QODF01000151.1:1046831-1072675 GCA_024372805.1 Oostethus manadensis | reverse complement strand
GCAAATGGAAGAAACATAAATTAACTGCCAATCTCCCTCGGTCTGGAGCTCCATGCAAGATCTCACCTCGTGGAGTTTCAATGATAATGAGAACGGTGAGGAATCAGCCCAGAACCACTCGGGAGGAACTTGTCAATGATCTCAAGGCAGCTGGGACCATAGTCAAGTGAAGGACTGAAATTCTGCTGTGCCCCCAAGGTCCCCCTGCTCAAGAAAGTCCATCTACAGGCCCGTTTGAATTTTGCCACTGAACATCTGACTGATTCAGAGGAAGACTGGGTGAAAGTGTTGTGGTCAGATGAGACCAAAATTGAGCGCTTTGGCATCAGCTCAACTCGCCGTGTTTGGAAGAGGAGGAATGCTGCCTATGACTCCAAAAACACCGCCCCCACCGTCAAATATGGAGGTGGAAACATTATGCTTTGGGGGTGTTTTTCTGCCAAGGGGACAGGACAATTGTACCGCATCAAAGGGACCCTAATGAGGATAAGCGGCATAGAAAATGAATGAATGAACAACATAGCACACTAGATTACATCAAAGCAACGTCAGGAAGCCAACTATACAGGGAGTGCAGAATTATTAGGCAAATGAGTATTTTGACCACATCCTCTTTATGCATGTTGTCTTACTCCAAGCTGTACAGGCTCAAAAGCCTACTACCAATTAAGCATATTAGGTGATGTGCATCTCTGTAATGAGAAGGGGTGTGGTCTAATGACATCAACACCCTATATCAGGTGTGCATAATTATTAGGCAACTCCCTTTCCTTTGGCAAAATGGGTCAAAAGGAGGACTTGACAGGCTCTGAAAAGTCAAAAATAGTGCGATATCTTGCAGAGGGATGCAGCACTCTTAAAATTTCCCAAGCTTCTGAAGCGTGATCATCAAACAATCAAGCGCGACATTCAAAATAGTCAACAGGGTCGCAAGAAGCGTGTGGAAAAACCAAAGGCGCACATTAACTGCCCATGAACTGAGAAAAGGCAAGCGTGCAGCTGCCAAGATGCCACTTGCCACCAGTTTTGCCATATTTCAGAGCTGCAACATCACTGACATCAACTTTCCTAATAATTCTGCACTCCCTGTACATGTATACACACACACACATATGTGTATGTGTATATGTATATGTAGATATGTAGATATGTATGTGTAGATATGTAGATATGTATGTGTATATATGTATGTGTATATATATATGTGTGTGTATATGTTATGTGAATGTAGATGTATATATTATGTATATGTGTACATATACCTAGGTTGACAAACACAGAAACTCACTTATTTGTTCATACAACTCACACAGAGCGATTAACACTGTCGCCTTTTCATGTGACAATGCGCACTGGTAACTTTGATAGGCATTCAAAAAAATACAATAAAGCAATATTTGTGAACCTCCAGCACAGTATGTTACGCTAGCACAAAGAACTGCATCTCAAATTCAGGCAGCCTTTTCTCATCGTGTTTTCTATCCATTTCTTGCAGCTATTTGATGACAAGATCAAGGACTGCAAAGAGGATGAATCACGCAAAGTGAGTACCCGCAGTACTGCACACCGTCTTTGTGTCTAAGCTTTCTCCGTTCTGGTCACCAAGCATTACGAGATGCAGTGTAATTGGCTGCACACACAGGAAGCGACAAACGCCTGCAGTTGGCGAAGCTCATTGCCAATGCATACAAAGCACTTCACCCGGGAGGCGACGAGCAGCCGTGGCCCGAGACAACAGTGAGCACCGCACTCACAACCGGAGTGTGTTATGAGACTCCCACGGTTTGGATTGGTTGTCAGTAGGCCTGTCACGATAATAAATCGATTACCTGCACGATAAATGAAAACCGCGACCGTGATAAATTCATGTGCATGTGTGTTTGCTGCCGTTGTTGTTAGGTCTGCACACAGAGTTCTCCAAGTAACGAGCAATCAAACGCAAATGGGGGATTCTCCCGAAAGGGCTACCAGCGAATGAGAGTATTCACGGGCGTAATAGCGACGGTGCAGTGACTTCCGCGGGTCACGTTGCACATAAAACAGTGATCTGAAGCCGTAGCTATGTGAAACTATACTGCCTCAATCTGATAGTCAAGATCGAGATCGGCTGCTGATGAGCTGTATGTTGAAGATCGGATAGAAACATCTTCTGGCACAAGATTGGGCCGATCCTGTTCCCATATAATCTCACCAACATGGTAGGTGCAGTAATGCGCCTCAAAGTTGGTTGCCACTGAATTCCCGTCACACAGAAAAAGAAAACACAACCCCACCATGCAGACATGTCCGCTGTGTACCGTGACGTAGGTAATTTCACGTGGACATTTGGCTCACAGGAAGTGCCTCTCTAACTGCTGGTTGCTATGGCAGGTTCCTGCCAGGGACAGTCAATAAATTACTATTGTGTTGAAGAGAGGAAAAAAATTATATTCTAAATCACACCAAATTGATCTATAACCATGTCAAATGATTAGTCCGACCCTAAAAGTGTTTTGCACGGCATTTTTTTAAATTTTATACATTAAAAAAAAAAAGATAATTTCCAGATCTGATCTGCAAGACTAAAAAAAAAATCAGATCAGAAGCCAAATAATTGGGATTGGGACATATGACATATGACCTGACGTCTGCCTTGACACACGTGAACTTTGGAGTATTTCTGGGTTATTTTTCCAGTTTTTCCCCAATGTTGAGGCAAAATGTGAAATATTGGGATTGAATATGATTTTTATGCAAGTGAAATTTTTGCTGTAAGTGGCACGTATTTTTATTGGGGTGTTTTTGTCTTTTTTGATTGTGTTTGCATAATTTATTTAAAATATCCTTTCCATTCGAATTACAATGTTAAATTAAAGTTTATTGCTTTGATATGGTGTACTCACATTGTCAAATTTTTTCAATAATAATATTGTACAACAATAATATTGTTTATTGGCAATAATTTGTAAGACAACTATTGTCCAGCTAAATTTGTTAACGTGACAGGCCTAGCTGTCAGATTTGGAGAGAATTTTGGGGTACAATGTAGTTTAGAGGAGAAAAACACATAAATGACTGTGGAAACCAATGTAAACTTTTGTTTACTGTGGCGCCAACAAGTTTCCATGCAGCTGCTTTTTTGTGTATTTTTCTGTTATGGTTTTTTTTTTAGAAAGTAATGAAGCTAGTCTTTTTTCCTCCATATTTATCTGCAATCGTTTTCTCCGCTCATTGGTCGGTCGATGAAACTCTTGCTGATCGGTTCTCGTTTGAGCGACAGCGATAAAAAAAATTGCAACATTTTTCCACAAATTTCTCGTGTTGCTTGCCAAGGCGGAGACTCGCTATAACCGCCCTGTCGCCCAAGTTCTGTTTGAAATGAATGAACTAGTGGCAGCGTTGTTTCTCGTGTGTGGAGCTCATTATCCCATCAAGAGGAGAGATTGTAGTTGCCAGTCCGACGGGTATGTTCATTTTCTAAACACTGTTTTAAGAAATTCATCAAAAATAGTCAAGGTGCAATGTTAAGACCAAATCCGCATACGATTGACCACTGTGAGTCAGTCCATTTCTAAAAGTTTTAGTTGAATTTCGTTATCACTGGAATTCATAAGCATTTGAAATTTAACAACTTTCAGCAGCATTCAACAGCTTCCCCCACATTTCCAAGGTCAGAGGAACAGATATGACTGCCCGAGATGGTCTTGTTCTTACCCACACAATACAGTCAGAAACCTTTCCTCTAGTTCCCAAATACAACAAGGACAGCATTTTTCCATTTACAAAACAAAAAGAAAATCCGAAAAGTCCCGCCACTACCAGATGCTGAAAAACTTGCTCATTCTTTTGTGACCTCCAGGTTGGATTATTGTAACGCTTTGGTAATAAAATTCCCAAAGAAATCTATAAAGACCCTTCAGTTAGTCCACAATTGTGCCGCACAAGTCTTAACTGCAATTAAAAGTAGAGATCATATCTCGCCCGTATTAGCCTCACCTGCACTGGTTACCAGTAAATTTAGAATTGAATATAAAATTGTCCTCCTTACATATAAAGTGCTACGCTAAAAAGGTCCTAGAACCCTATCAACCCAGTAGAACACGATGCTTACATAATTTACAATTACTTGTCACTCCTAGAATTTTTAGAAGAATGGGAGGTAGAGCCTCTGTTATGGAACCAAGGGGGGCAGACACCCTCTCCTTATTTAAAAGTCCTTTAAAAAAAAAACCCACCTCTTTGCTAAAGCATACACTTGCCTACAGTTAGAACTGACCCTTGATATGCTGATATGTATCAAAGACAATTCTCTTTGTTCCTTGGTCTAAGACCGACGCTTCTGGCTTGATCTACCGTGTACGCCTCTATTCATTTTTATATCTCAACCCAACCGGTCGAGACAGATGGCCGCCCCACATAGCCTGGGTTCTGTCCAAGGTTTCTTCCTCAATGAGTTTTTCCTTGCCTCCGTCGCGAAATGCTTGCTCATGCGGGGTTTCAGTTGGCTCTCTGTGACCTTTGTGTGAAGTGCCATGAGATGACTGCTGTTGTGGTTTAGCGCTATACAAACACGTTTGAATTTGAATTAGAGGAACACTCCTAACATAAATAACTCTTTTCATGTTGGATTTTACAGCATTTCCCTTTTGTTTTTCAGAAAATAGAACATTTGAAAGAGACTACTTGTGTAAGTTGGAACTTGGACACACTTTCCTTCCTGATTTTCACTTTTGATGTCGTTTTCTGCTTACTAATTTCATTTCTGTCCTGGGCTTTTTTAGAGTATGGTAGAGTCCATCAAGCACTGTATTGTTCTGCTGCAAATTGCCAAGGTAGGTGTGATATTCTTGCTTGCATGCTGTTGTGTCTAATCATCATGTGACCATATCTGTGTTGATTGTTGGCTGTCTCTTGTATTTCTGGGGTAGTTCCCAGCTAAAGTCTGCTATTTGGATCAGCAGCCATTGAGAATGTGGCCCAGTCATGGTTTCATCACTTGTCCAGTTGTGGTTTTGAACATTTTTGAAACTAGATGATAAGCTGTTACAATGGTACTGTCCACCCTGTACTGTGATGAAAGCTCTTGATTTAGTAACGTGAAGAAAGCAAGCAATGTGGCAAAAATGTAATCTTGACGGCAAAGCAAATAGTCTAACATTGTCTTCTTAAAATTTTAAGGACCAAAGTAACGAACAGCAACACGCAAACGGACTTATAGTAAGTTTGACATTCTTCGTCCCATGGCAAGGGCTGAAAACAAACAAACTGCTAACTTTTCTTTTCCCGCTTGATTCACTTCACGCTGCAGGAAAGCGGATACAATGGAATCTCTTTTAGTGCATGCAGTCTGATATGGAGATTTGCTCGAGCTTTTCTTTCACATTACCACTTTTTCCTCTTGATCTTTTCAAACAACTTACTGATTTTGTCTGATTTAGTTTTTTAGCAATGGTTGGGAACTATTCTTTATCAACGTGACTGTACGCCTTAAAAGTTCTGTTACCGTCACGTGCGCTGTGTGTTCATACATGACTTGAGCTTGTATAAGAATGTTGCTATTCACTTCACACATCCAGCGGGAGTCAAAAAATGCACCATTGATTTATTTTGCCTATACCCGCCTGCTTATTGACCCATCAGGCGCCAATAGCTGGGTGACTATGCAAGCAGCACTTTTCTGCCTATGCAGGTGGCGAACATCCTTTTGCATGTTCCATCTGCATATACTAGTAGTCTGCGATGGAATTATTTTCTAAAGCTGTAATACATTATCAGGATGTAAAACTGCGCACATGTCCACATATAGGAACAGTGACTTCCTCATCTGTGATTTGAGAACAGGAGGCCGGTGTTCTCCACATGCATGTTGGATCAAGCTTGGGGCAAGCCTTTCAGCAGTTAGATGCTGAAACATCCTGGAACACCAGCAAAAAAATAAACTTTTCACAAGGAATTCATTGTCCGCACTCGAAAATCACTGTGCTATGCAGAAAAGCAAATATTACAAGAAGACTTTAGTGCAATTGGAAGGCTGCGCTAGGAAATCAGCGATGATGCTAGAATGGCAGCAGGGCTAATGGTTTACTTCTGTTGCTCTTACAGCATGTACATAACCTCACATACATTACATAGCACATTACTGGTAATGGTACAATGTGTGCTCTGTATAAATCTACATGTAAATTTCATATGCTGTAATCTGTGTGCTAAACGTACATTTTTAGGGCTTTAAACCCGTTCCAGCATCTGTCACATTCGTTCTCTAATGTGCATGTTTGCTTGATGCAGTGCTCATACACTATGTTTAAACTACTGGAAACACCAGCTCAATGTGTTATTGATCTTGTCCTGTGGAAGCATTTTTACTGAGTATGCAAGAAGCCATTTTAGTGGTTATCTATTACTGGTCTAGTTCCTGCTTCATTCTTCTTATGGCAGAAAGCTTGGGGGGGGTATTGAAAAATTATGACCTCGCAGTCCCAACTTTAATTGACTTTTGATTGTCTGAGCTTTTGGAAAATGCCCAGCGTTGCATTGTTGTTGTTCTTTTTCTTTTTTTACATTAGCATGTGCTTTAATCTCCTCAGGATGCAATGACATCAGTGTCACATAATTTATTTTTTTGTCCATCCACACTAATCTCACCCAACCCCAAGATGAACTCACAAAAGTGAGTACATCGCTAACATTTCAGCAATGTTCAAGATTGGCTTTTTACAGATATAAAATATGCCGGCATCGTCTAGCACTTCACGACCGTTGTCGATATTGGCAGCAGCTCTTCCCCCAAACTACTCATCTCCTTTAATGAGCACATTATGCTTCTTTTACTGTGATTCCACTTGATACATTTCACAAAATGAACACTGTTGTGCAAAGTCAGACAAATACTGCAATACGTAATGGAAGTTGTAAAAACAAAATAGCCATTAAAAAATCATGATCATTTGTGAACTAAAATAACATGTTCTCCTGCTATTAACACAAAAGGTTAGACTTAAAACATTCACAAAAATGAATGCAATACAATAATGCTGGTAGCTACACCATTTGGAAAGTTCGAACAACAAAGTGATTAAGTATGAAACCCTGGACTAATACAATCAGTGAAATAATAGGAGCTCATTCAACATGTCTTATCTGCATGTGACTCAGAGGGATTCTTCTGGAGATGTGATATTAAATATTAAAATATTAGATTAGAGTTACCATACATTCACCATACATAACACAGCGTTACTCGTTAACTGTGATGAGTGAAACTAGAGGCGTTTTTTTTCCCCCCTCTGAGTTTAGTAGCTGCCGCGGTCCAAGCAGTCCCAGCAGAAGCTGTAGTAATTCTACACTTCCTCAAATGTACATAAGATTTGTCAGATCAAAACACGGTCAATGCATAAGTTCAAAACGTACTATCAGTGTCCTCTTCACGACTCCAGTTCACTACTTCCTGAATCTGCACTCTACACTTCACAATCATTGTGGATTGCATAGTTATAATTTGGTAATCTGAGCATCTGGTTAGGATACCCCTCAGACGCCTCCCTGTGGAGGTGTTCAGGGCACGTCCAACCGGTAGGAGACTTCAGGGAAGACCCAGGACACGTTAGAGAGACTATGTCACTCAACTGGCCGTG
Source organism: Oostethus manadensis (assembly GCA_024372805.1). Lineage (NCBI taxonomy): Eukaryota > Metazoa > Chordata > Actinopteri > Syngnathiformes > Syngnathidae > Oostethus > Oostethus manadensis. The sequence goes on along the minus strand of QODF01000151.1, from coordinate 1,065,062 downwards.
GAACGCCTCGGGATCCACCGGATGAAGTGGCCGGGGAGAGGGAAGTCTGGGCTTCCCTGCTTAGGCTGCTGCCCCCGGCAAGCAAACATACTGAGCTAGCAAGCTTGTTGCTGTATGCAACACAACCTCATCACTTGAGCGCTGATATCATTACCAGTAGAAAAACGATACCGATATGAATCTCATATTTATGACAATATATAGGCATCCCCAATTTTTAAGACAGAAAATCTTCTTGAGTAGTCAGTGGGCAGCTGCTATGGCTTTTATGGCAGTATAGAATGACTATTCACTGAAAGTGACTCAACACAGCCATTATTGCCTAAATATCCGACAAAACAAGTGTAGTTAATGGGGGTTGCCTACAGTCACGCATATGGAGGTGGTAGTGTCGTGGTCTGGGGCTGCATGAATGCTGCTGGTACTGGGGAGCTGTGTGTCATTGGCAGAAACATGAATTCCAACATGTATTGAGACCTTGTGAAAAAGAAAGTGATCCCCTTCCTTGGGAAACTGGGCCACATGGCAGTTTTCCTACATAGCAATCCCAAACACACTTCCAGGAGGACAAGTGCCTTGCCGTGGAAGCAGAAGCTAAAGGTGATGGAGTGGCCAGGTTACTTATTTTTCATTGGGTCTGTTTTTACAAGAAGATCCATATGTTGTCAGTGCTTCTGTCAGATGACTGAAGGGACCCATCCTGTTTATGATGGTGATGATGGCACTATACCACAAAAGAGAATATCCCAGCTGGTTTTCACCACACGGATGTCAACATGTAAACGATTTTAGCCTGAAGTTGATTAACTGCATTAGTTTGGAAGCTTGTTCATAGGTCAAGAGGCACTATTGGTTCATGTGTGCAGCTACTGCTGGATGGTTTCATATTGATCTGATTCGTGACATCTGGTAATGTCACTCTTTCCAGGAAGTGGAGTCAAAGGAAATTGATCTGGGCTTGTAGGACAGGGGCGGTGCACATTTTATGTGATGGTTTTGGTTGCTACATGACTCTACCATTAGGCTGATCCATTGTCAATAAATCAAACGTTGGTGCATAAGCAAGGGTAAGCATTGGAAAGATACTGTTGCAGTATGGTTTGCATGCAGGCGCATGTGGTTCTACACAAGTCACAAATACACAGTACGTTTCAATGGAACTTATCAACCAGATGTAATGTTTCCTTTTATTGGCAGAGCCAGGTTAAGCTGGTAGTGGTACAGTTTCTTATCATATCAGATGTCAGGCACATGTCAATGCTTTGTGACGTTGATGGCCAAACTGCATTTGTTTTGCTTCAGAGCACCATCAACCCGGTGGATGGGATCTACCAGCCCCCTCTGGACACTCCAGTAGCCAACGCCACAATGCCAACACAGACCACTTTACCCACAGGTAGCTTACATGTTCTGTTCCTTCCTGCTTCCTCAGTCAGGCTCTTGTAAATGTTTAAACATACTTAATTTTTTTTTTTTTTACCTTATTTCAAATCGACAAACGCTGCACTGTTGCCTTCTCTGTGGTTTGGCCTTGGAAGATAAAAGAGGCTACAATAATTCACCCAGTAGAGTATTCTTGTACTAAAAAAAAAAAAGAAGTAACAATGTAGTAAGTCTAACAGAAATGTGCAGTTGAAAAACAATCAGCAGAAGTGCTCTTGATGTAACTCTGGAAAACGATGTTTCATTGCTTAGAAATGCATTAGAAAGGAATGAAAACGAAACAAAAATAATAGTAGCGTTAGAGCAGTGGTTGCCAAACCTTTTTTGCAGCGCCCCCCTTTTGGAGATAAAATGATTTCCAGCGCCCCCTGACCCGAAAAATATGGTAATTAAGTGTTTTTGGTAACCCCGTGCCCCACATAAAGTTTTTATTTTTAAAAAATAGTGAATTTGCGTGGTTGAAACAACACCTCTACTGTGGGTAAACAGGCCTCCAAACAAGCCAAGTCAACACAGATGATAATGTTGATTTTTATTTTAGGAATAAACCATGTTCTGTGGTTTTTTTGCATTTATTTAATTTCCTCAGCATGGTAAAGCCACCCAAAACATGGTGTATTTTTTTATTTTAGACTGATTAATGTGGGTAGATTGACTGCTAGTATATTCAGTTTTTGTCTTCATCTCGCTGGATGACACCACGGAGATCATTTTAAGCAAGATGTCTATTTTGGTCAGATATGACCAGACTTCATAGACTGTAGTTCCTCACATAGGACCCATCTGTCTGAAAATGTTAACGGTTACCTTTTTTTATTTTATTATTTCTCCGCAAAAGATACTTCTCAGGTGTGTAAATCGGACCAGCGACCCTCAACATTATCTGTTGGTCCTGTTGTCGCCGTGATGGGCAGTCTGCAGACCCCAACTCCCAATAGCACAGGTGACTTCATGTTGTTTGCAGTCATGCATGAAAACATTGTGAAGTAAGTGAGAGAAATGATCATATAAAACATGTTGCATTACCTCGACTTTGTAATAAATCATGACAACGCATCGGTCTCTGTGACCCTCCCCTTGACTTGCCGACGTTCTCACATATCTTGCTGTTCCGTCAGGGAGCGGCCCATCAGGCCCCAACAGCGTCGTCACCTCCCCAGCTCACATCCCCCTCCCCTCACACTCAGTCCCAGACTTCTCATATTCATCCAGCGAAGATGAATTCTACGACGCAGATGAATTCTACCAGAGCACCACCTCCCCCAAACATTGCATGAAGTGAGTCTCTCATTGCTACGGAGGAAGGCTACGCCATTAGAGTGACAACTTAATCTCTGTGCTTGATTTCTTCCTTGTTTCCCCTTCAGTCCCTCGGGGCCTTCAGCTGCCTCGTCCCTTAAAAATGAAGAAATAGCGCTGAAAAGACCAGACACAACAGAATCCCTCAACTCGTCCATGTCCAATGGCACCACAGATGCGGGTAAAAAAAAAAAAGAGACATGATGCACATTGTTTTGTTTTCGCTTAGACTGTGATTGTGCTCAGATCCATTTGATACCCATGATGATCGTGATGATGACGGCGAGGGGGAGTCTGTGGAGGAGCACAAAAGTGTCATCATGCATCTCCTCTCCCAAGTCCGGTTGGGCATGGATCTCACCAAGGTAACCTGCCTCTTTCTTCCCATATGGGTACCTGACCTTTTTGTTAAAGCATGAACTCACCACTAACACATTTGGACTGTTTGTCCCCATCCTGATTCATAGGTGGTGCTTCCTACTTTTATCCTGGAAAGGAGATCTTTGTTAGAAATGTATGCTGACTTCTTTGCACATCCCGACTTATTTGTAAGGTAACCATATTTTGACTCTTCCATATGTTGTGGTCCATTGATGCTGATTCCTCCAAGCAGTACAGTACAGAAATTTTGGGCGCTTCCAAAATATAACCATACTCACCACAATGTTGGGTGCGCTGTAAAAAATATAAATAAAATGCATCCAGGGAGTGCAGAATTATTAGGCAAATGAGTGTTTTGACCACATCATCCTCCTTATGCATGTTGTCTTACTCCAAGCTGTATAGGCTGGAAAGTCTACTACCAATTAAGCATATTAGGTGATGTGCATCTCTGTAATGAGAAGGGGTGTGGTCTAATGACATCAACACCCTATATCAGGTGTGCATAATTATTAGGCAACTCCCTTTCCTTTGGCAAAATGGGTCAAAAGGAGGACTTGACAGGCTCTGAAAAGTCAAAAATAGTGAGATATCTTGCAGAGGGATGCAGCACTCTTAAAATTTCCCAAGCTTCTGAAGCGTGATCATCGAACAATCAAGCGTTTCATTCAAAATAGTCAACAGGGTCGCAAGAAGCGTGTGGAAAAACCAAGGCGCACATTAACTGCCCATGAACTGAGAAAAGGCAAGCGTGCAGCTGCCAAGATGCCACTTGCCACCAGTTTTGCCATATTTCAGAGCCGCAACATCACTGGAGTGCCCAGAAGCACGATGTGTGCAATACTCAGAGACATGGCCAAGGTAAAAAAGTCTGAAAAACGACCACCACTGAACAAGACACACAAGCTGAAACGTCAAGACTGGGCCAAGAAATATCTGAAGACAGATTTGTCTTAAGGTTTTATGGACTGATAAAAAGAGAGTGAGTCTTGATGGGCCTGATGGATGGGCTCGTGGATGGATCGGTAAAGGGCAGAGAGCTCCAGTCCGACTCAGACGCCAGCAAGGTGGAGGTTGAGTACTGGTTTGGGCAGGTATCATCAAAGATGAGCTCGTGGGGCCTTTTCGGGTTGAGGATGGAGTCAAGCTCAACTCCCAGTCCTACTGCCAGTTTCCGGAAGACACTTTTTCAAGCAGTGGTACAGGAAGAAGTCTGCATCCTTCAAGAAAAACATGGTTTTCATGCAGGACAATGCTCCATCACACACGTCACAAGTACTCCACAGCGTGGCTGGCAAGAAAGGGTCTAAAAGAAGAAAAACTCATGACATGGCCTCCTTGTTCACCTGATCTGAACCCCATGGAAAACCTGTGGTCCATCATCAAATGTGAGATTTCCAAGGAGGGAAAACAGTACACCTCTCTGAACAGCGTCTGGGAGGCTGTGGTTGCTGCTGCACGCAATGTTGATGGTGAACACATCACTGACTGAATCCATGGATGGCAGGCTTTTGAGTGTCCTTGCAAAGAAAGGTGACTATATTGGTCACTGATTTGTTTTTGTTTTGTTTTTGAATGTCAGTAGTGTATATTTGGGAATGCTAAAACTAAAAACTACTTCCAAAAATATTCAGCTTTGATACTAATGAGTTTTTTGGGTTCTTTGAGAACATGGTTGTTGTTGAATAATAAAATTAATCCCCAAAAATACAACTTTCCTAATAATTCTGCACTCCGTGGATGTGGTGTATATAGTGCATTGAGAAGTTTTTGACAATGGAACTGTATAAGGCTTTTTCCCAATCCTTCAAATTCTACGCATCCAAAAAAACATTGTTTGCTGCCTGGAACACAATTTAAATCCAAATCATCTGTGACTTGTATCTACTGTAGGCAAAGAGTTTTTCAAGGCATTTCAAGGTAACAATCATTTGGTGTCCTCCAGTATCGCAGAGCAGCCGGAGCCCCGTGAGCGCATGGTCCAGGTGGTCAAATGGTACCTCTCTGCCTTCCACGCGGGAAGGAAAGGCTCGGTGGCCAAGAAGCCATATAATCCCATACTCGGAGAAGTCTTTTTCTGCCACTGGGATCTGCCTTGCCAGAATGAGGAGCCAGCCGCACACATGGTGAGGTCACGTGCATCACCACCCATACTTGAATTCTCTCTTTTTTTCACCAGCCTGTTCTCAGTCTTTTTTCTTCCTCTTCTGAAGGACGCGCAATCAGAAGGTCCCGTTCCGTGGTCTTCACCAAACAGTATCAGTTTTGTGGCAGAGCAGGTCTCTCATCACCCACCCAGTGAGTGACTTCGAAAGCCTTATTATACGTAAAATCAGAATAGGAACTGGGCTGTGAAGACATTTCCATAAAACCGAATTAGGAGATGCCCTCTTATTGGTTATCTCGGTTTTCTCCCATCATCCTTTTCCTCCCAGAATCCCCGAGGATGCTATGTCACTGCGTCCCTTTCCTCAGAGTACCGAAAAGCTCCCGTCGATTGTTAAAAAAAATACAAAATTATTAAGTTTAGTATGAAATGTAGTGTATTCATTTAAATTAAGTTACAGTGCGTATACATATGTATGATTTCTGGCATCTCCCGACTTGTGATGTTTTGGTGATATAAAATACTATGGTGCTTGATCAAAGATCATTCATCATATAGCCGATCATCCAATCAGCAGCCAGGATACATTCACGGCCTCGGAGACAAAGTAGCAACGTCAAGCAGGAATGAACGGATATGTTCAAAAATGCACTCGTGTTTCTTCACTCGTGGGAAAAAAATGACTGGCATATTATATTGGTATGTTCCAATCCCGCTAATGTGCGCGCAGCAAAAAGGTTTTTAAGCCCCTTATTTATCTATTTGCTAATGTGACATTTTCTCAAAATCTGACCACACTAGGTGCTATTTTTTAGCCCGGATTATTGGGGCATGTGCCGTCATATTTGCATCATCAAAAAAGCATTTGTGCTACATTTGCCACTTAAGTGACCTGAAGTCGTCTGAGTTTTGGCGCTCTGTGTGATGGTGTTTGACACCCCTACACTATGGGCAACATACTGCATGCTAGCCAAGCTGCATACGGTCCCTGTAATGGGTAATTTTCTCAACTGCCCTTTGTTGTTGTTTGGGTGCCCAACATAAGCACTTCTACTGTTTTCTCTTTCTGCAGTTTCTGCGTTCTACGCAGAATGTTCAAGTAAGAAGATCCAATTCAATGCTCACATCTGGACCAAGTCTAAGTTCCTTGGCATGTCCATAGGTGTTTATAACATTGGGCAAGGTACATCCATTGTGCACACTCGTTGCTCGTGTTTGTCTTTGGGCTTCTTGTCATGCTAATTTGTGCCCTTGTCCATGCAGGCTGTGTGTCATGTTTAGAGCACGATGAGCATTACATCCTCACCTTCCCTAACGGATATGGCAGGTGTGTGACTCTCCACATCTCTTTGCGGCCATATCATCAATGCATGTTTGACTGACCTTGGCACATCTGTGCAGGTCCATTCTGACTGTGCCCTGGGTGGAGCTGGGTGGGGAGTGCAACATCTCATGCTCCAAAACGGGCTACAGTGCAAACATCGTGTTCCACACCAAGCCGTTCTACGGAGGCAAGAAGCACAGAATCACGGCTGATATTTTGTAAGGATAATTTTTCATTGCCTATAGTATCTTTCTGTCAATATTAATAACACCACGCCATTCTTCATTTTGCAGCGCGCCGAATGATAAGAAGTCTTTCTGCTCTATTGAAGGCGAATGGAACGGCGTGATGTATGCCAAGTGGGCCACTGGAGTGAGTTGTCGCTCTGGCTTTAGTGGGACAGTTCTGTCAAAGTGCATTTATAGTGTGGCTGCTGAGAGACTACAAGTATTCACGCTTGTGCTAATGTGTGTCATAAAAATTAGACAGTGGACATAAACTCATCTTGCAGATTACGAAATAATGAAAAGGAGGTTTGAATAGTCACTAATAGTTTTTTTTCCCCTATTAGTGACTATTCAAACCTCCATTCCAAGCTTCTTAGCTTTCTAATTAAGTGAAACTTCATCATAACTAATGGTTGTAGGTGCTTAAAGAAAAGTAACTAGTTACCAGTATAACTGAGGGAACTTTAACGTCAATACATTTTGTTTAGCTTTCCTTTTAAAGTTTAGTTCAACTGTCATCGTTAGCATTTTTCTCACTGACTTGTCGCGGATAGCCTTGTGGAAGGTCTGTACACACAAAAAAGCCTAAACACAAAACATGGAAGTGGTCAGACACAGGAGGATCGCGTGATGCTGAAACATCTTATTCTGCCCCCCGGGTCTTTGCAGTCAGAATTTTTGTTTGAACTTGTAGACACTACACCAAGTTCCAATTTGTTCAAACCCAAACCATTGCAATACGGGGGCCCGCTGACACATAATGTTGTGGTGTTAACGGAAACCCACAAATGCCTCTTTTCTACTGCATGCTACGCCAGCTCAGCAGAGCTGCCCTCGCTACTTATACTTTTCCTTTGACACAACCAGGTACTGGCAGGTACTACTGGGTACTATTTCTAGTATTTGGTCATCCAGGCTTCCAAACATGACGAGCCAATATAATACTTATGATGTAAATTGCAAATGGTCTCTTACTGGTTAAGCAGATCCGTTATTACTGCATTCTTGTTACATTTAGCAATCAGTGTACAGTTCACGGCTAGAAATGACAAATATTAAAATAACCATTTAAGTGCTTCCATCCATCCATTCATTTTCTATGCCGCTTATCCTCGCTAGGGTCGCGGGTATGCTGGAGCCTATCCCAGCTGACTTTGGGCGGGAGGCGGGGTACACCCTGGACTGGTCGCCAGTCAATCAGAGGGCAGTCAAACAAACATTCACACTCTACTGGACAGTTTAGAGTCGCCAATAAACCTAACATGCATGTTTTTGGAATGTGGGAGGAAACGGAGTAGCCGGAGAAAACCCACACACGCACGGGGAGAACATGCAAACTCCACACAGAGATGCCCAAAGGAGATTCGAACCCCGATCTCCTGACTGTGAGGCCAACATGCTACCCACTCATTCACCGTGCGGCCTCAAGTGCTTCCATTTGTTGAAATTTTAGCTCGAGGCCGGCATATGTCTGCACTGTCACACAATTTTTGCTAAGTCTCTGCATATATGAAAGTCTGAATATGAAATGTATTGTAGGAGAACACGACATTTATTGACACTAAGAGGATGGGCATCATTAAGAAGAAAGTGAGGAAGCTGGAAGACCAGCTGACGTACGAGTCTCGAAGGTAAGACATTCTGACCCCCCGGCACCCAACCGGTGACATTAACCTTTCCCACCCCGTTGGCAGATTATGGAGAGATGTGACGCTGAACCTGAAGCTCAAAGACATCGACGCTGCAACAGAAGCCAAACACAGGCTGGAGGAGAAGCAGAGATTGGAAGCCAGAGAGAGGAAGGAGAGCGAGCAGCAGTGGGAGACCAGGGTGAGGGTTGGCCACCAGAGTTGGAATTTCTGTAGTTACCTCCTGAATGTTCTGAGCTCCTGTTTCCATGCCAGCTGTCATAGTGGAAGTCTGCACGGATGTAGCCCAAATTCTTATATGAACATTGACATGTTGTCCTTCATCACAAATGAATAGACTGAATCAACAGCGCTTCTGCTGGTTGCAGCCAAGTACCGCACTTCCTCACATCACTTTTAACAATGAAAATCATCAACTCATCGATTATTATGCCTATGCCTGGTTGTAATATTGCAAAACATGGTGCTGGAGGCACAGATGTGTGAAGCATCCACTATAACAATTTCCTCTGTGTGTCTGCAGCTGTTCCACGAAGACGGGGAGTGCTGGGTGTACGACGAGCCGCTATTAAAGAGACTTGCTTCTCCAAGGCAGTGAACGGAGTGACATACGATGCAAACAAATACACACACACACACGCATTAAAATAACACACACTGCAGAGTCTTCATAAGAACTCTTTTGCGAAAACCACTTCTTCTCCAAGCCTTTGACTGACTGCTGATGGCTTTGTGTACACAGCTTTGCATTCAACTGTAAAACAATGGCAATGAATGATATTAAATGGAAAGACCTAAAGCTCTACCAAGATAATGGAATAACTCCTTACGTGCGCGCGCCCCCTGGTGGCGACTTTTGCCTGCGCGCTTGAGCTGCAAGGCCACTTGGGTCTTGGAAGTGAACAATAACCTTTTAATAAATTAAATAAAAAATGTAAAACAGAGCTTGACATCTCAGGGAATCTGGTGACTGAAGAAAGCCCCCTGCAAATGTCTGACAGCCTTATTGTTATCTTTATGACGGTGGAATGGATGAACCTTAACTGGGCAGGGAAGACATTCCCTGCTTGCCTGCAACTAGTCATATAGCCTGTTTATATATGAATATAGGTATACATATGAGATGTGTATATATGTATTCTCTTTTTTAACTTTATTTTTCTTTTTTGCAATAGTGTAAAGTATTTGAGCATAATGAAACATCACATCTTAAGGTACCATCCAATGGTCTCGTTTGCTCCCATTTCCCGTTGACTTGTCATTGTCTCCAATGTGATTATACACAATAAAGCCCCACAGAAGCCATATACGATTCAGTGGACTATAATATGCAATTTAGTGGTCATCGATGCTTTCGGAAGGAAGAAGGGGACTTTCATGTGAACACAGAACAAGAAATCCAGTGTTTTCTTCTGTTACCTGGAAGCATTTATGGACAAATGATTGTGGGTTTTTTTGTTCTTCTTCTTTGCCACCGGGCCATGTTTAGAATATTGTTTTCTTCATGTTGAATTGACCACCTTCCTTGGCGGAGGAGGAGGCTGCAAACGACCAAAATACAAAACTGCGCGCACACTTGCTGGTTTTGTAGTACTGCTAGTTTTGTTTGTTTTTTTCTTCCGTAAGACACTATGAAGTTCTTTTCTTTACTTCTAATCTTCACCTCATCTTGTCCCCTTTTTTCAAGAAGTAAGTAATATCTTTATTTACAGTGACCTCGAAGTTGGATGGAAATGCAATGGATGAGATACAATAAAGACCTTTCACCTGAATATGCCAAAGGAAATGTGTACTTAATGTTGATGTATTTGCTTCAGGATGAAGACCATGAGATTATTTGCAACGATGACCCACACAAAAGTGGGTACACCTTCTGGACAATACTGTAGTAATTAAACTTTGAGGGGTCTCAAACTCGTGCCACGGCAGGCCAAGACACTGCAGGTTTTCTCTTTAACCGCTTTCTCCAGGGGATTTGAATTGGTGAGCTACTTCCCTCAAATTGAATGTGTCTATCATTTAAACCTCTTTTAGTGACCGGCTGGAAAGAAAACCTGCAGGGTCTCGGCCCTCCATGGCACAGGTTTGAGACCCCTGCTATAGCGCAATGGTTCCCAACTTGCCGTTTTACAGTATATTTGAATACCTTTAGCACTAATTATAGTAACACAAAATTGGTTCGGTAAGCTCCTTGACCTACATATGTAGCCAACCATGAGAAAGAGTATTTGAGGTAGCCTTTTGTTTTCTTTGAATCTTCTCTGGGGGACTCAAAACAACTGTCAAATGACTTGAAAATAAAGAAGAAACAAGTTCAATATCATAGTTTGGGGCAGTGCAAGGGGGGCTGGCTACAAGTACTTTCCCAGTACAGACCTGCCAACTTGTACAGACTTATTGCACTCAACAGGTAATTTAAAAACTTTGAATACGCTTGTATGCTTCACATCTCTACCTGAATATGCTTGTATGCTTCACATCTCTGTTGCATTACTGTACAGTACAGACACGGATATCACTTTTGCAGTAGTATTTCAAGGGGGTTGGGGGGGTGTGACAAAAAAAACAACCACTGGGAAGTATACAAAAAGCTAGCTCAGCAATTCCAGCTGTTAAGTTTCCACTGTCAGGAACATAGTGAGGAAATGGAAGACCACAAGCACAGTTCTGGTTAAGGCCAAGAAAAGTCTCAGACAAGCAGAAGCAAAGGATGTTGAGAACAGTCAAACTCAAGCCACGGGCAGGCTCCTCTGTGCATCCGTCAAATATCAGCGCATTCTGCACAAGGGGATGCTGTATATCTCAGTCCCCAGACCTTAATATCATTGAGAATCTGTGGTGTAATTTACAGCGGGCTCTCCATGCTCGGAAACCATCAAACCTGAGATGTTTAAAGAAGAATGGTTAAAGAATACCATCAACCAAAATGCAGACCCCTCATTGGAAACTATAAGACTCATTGTTGAAGTCTGCAAAACAAGGATCTACTAAATATTGAAGTATTTTTTTTCTGTTGGGGTGCCCAAATTAATGCACCTGCCTAATTTTTCTAAAGAATTATTGCACACTTTCTGCAAATCCAAAAAACTTCATTTCATTTCTCAAATGTCACTGTCTGCTACATTTTTTACCTAAAATTGCTGATAGAAACAACTAATGATTTATAAAGGAAAACTTGAAAAAGGGTGACTAAACTTTTTCATACCACAGTATCTGAATATTGTACCCTCTGTCCCTAGTCGTTATGAACAAAGAAAGTCGCTGGGGATCTGGATCTGTTCAGAACAATGGAATAAAAATCTTGGAAAATTATCCAATGGAGGTTTATACTTTCATTTCACTGTCAAAACGGGATTCCGTCTCAGACAGATCATCCTATTAGCCCACTACCCCATAAACGCCCAGAGACGCTGAGCTTCTGATAGGCGGGACAGAGTCCAGCATTTATACACAGACTGTCCAGTTTCGTGACGTGGAAGAGGCCACTCTGCGCTTCCGCATCGAAGTCAGTAGACACTCGGCTACCAGCTGTGTCAAAAAGTGCTGGCAGGTAGGAATGAGAATGAGTTTGTGTCAGTTACCTGTGATACGTAGCTGATTCTGAGAAAAAGATGAAGGTATTCTAGCTCATATTTTGTCGATGAAATGTACACACACGTGTCTAAAGCGAACATACTAACATATATTAACACGCACACGCATACATATATGCAGTATATATATGCGCACGTGATCGGTCAACATGTTTTTGCATGCGCTGAGCAGGAGGAGGAGAAAGAAGTCAAATTTGGAACCATTTCCATTTTCTTGACGATACAAAGGCAGAAGGTAGACTCTGCAAGAAAATTATTTCATATCGAGCCAACTCCACAAACAACTTGCACTGTGCAATGGGAAGAGAAAATGTAGTCAGTTGAGTTGTGTTGGTTCAGTTTAAATTTGTTTCAAAAGATAAAGCTGAAAAATTAAAATACTTAAAAGTTGAATTGTAAATCCTAGGTTTTGTATTTTATTTTATTTTTTTTATACAATAAAAATATTTTTAAAAAGAACCCCTTTTCATTACTCATTAGTAGTTTTGTGCATCGTTAATTAATCAATGAATAAATTAATCAATTTTAACAAAAAATAATCTGAAGAGCCTTTTTGACCCGAAAGAACCGACTCTTTGTAGTGAGCCGAACTGAAAGAACCGGTTCTTTAAAAAGAGCCGGAACTTCCATCACTATTTCTTATGCTTGCTTGACATCAGTTTCTCTTTACTACCGATAGGAGTCGCAGTATTTTCCCATCAGCCTCTGCGGCCAGACAGTATAAAAGTGCTCTTCGCCCGCTGCTCTTTCTCATTTCTCGGCCTACATCAAGAAGGTATGACATGTAACTGTACATTTTCTAAAAAATGGCAAGCGATGTTGTGTTTTTGCACTATTTTGTTAACTATGTTTCTTGTGTGGCATGAATTCGAGCCGTGTGACGGTTAATAGTCATACAATGTCGGGTGAATGGAACACGGTCAGCAAGGCCTCTGTCACGTGCTGCGTGTGTATTCTCGAATTAAGCTTCAGAACGTTCGAGAAGGTTTTTGGTTGTTACAAATGTAACGTTTTGGTTGATTTCACAACGTCCCATCTCTATGTGATGACAAAATGTTGGTAGGGACATCTGAATCGATGTGCGGAAACGCCAACATCCCTGACCGCATGGGACGCGGCCGAACGCTTGAAGTAGCCGCTTAGCTGTGCGTTAGCATTTTGCTAAAGCTAGTTTTAGCATGCCTGTTCCCTTAAATTGCTCGTTCTCGTTTGAAGCGTCTACGATGGGGAATCGCCATGAAGACCTGCGATCGTGGAAGAGGGTTAGTTTGATTTTCTACATTAATCTTTTTTTTTAATTTACCAAAAATCCTGGCCAAAAGTTGTGGGCGTGGATATTTTTCCTACAAAAAGTTAATTGTTTTTGTTTTTTCATTTTACATGTGTGCTGCAGGATTTTTTAAAGCAATTTTTGTGGCGACCATCAATGTTAAAATAAGCTGCAGTCAACAAAGTCCCCTAACCTTTGGCCACGACTGTACATATTGTGCATAGCTTTTGCTGCTGTGATGACATTGTTTGCTACTCTTGACAAAATGGGTGACGATGCAAATAACCACCAAGTTGACATCTGAGGCACTGATGATTTAATTGTAGCATATCGTGAAATGATGCCTTAATATTGTAGTGAACCTGTTCTTTTGATTATAGGTCCACTTGGGGCTTAAACCTCGACTGCCCGAAGAGGTATCTAAATTTGAGTCATTTGATTAGTCTTTAGGAATCTGTCAATGATGAATTATGTTTAAAAACAATGGGAATCTCTCTGAATAAGAGTGAAAGAGCTTTTTATTCTGATGCAGTGTGAAGTGGCTTGTACCTGTTCAAATGTGTGTTTTTGTGCTTAATGGGGTTGTCTTATTACAGGTGGCTGCATGGCACGCTTGGAGGTATGTGCAGCTGTTCAAGTCCGGGGTTTTCAAAGTGTGAAGGCTTCGGAGCATTTTCCCACCTTTGCTAAGAAAACGTAGTTACCTTTTTTCGCCTTCATTAAATGATTGCAAATGCTGTGGTTGTGCAAATTTTGATGTACTCCAGAAAATGTTTTTCTGCGAGTGTGGGAAGCTCACGCTGCAGTACTTTGGAAACCCTTGGTCTAAGTTATCTTAGAGTTAACCAACCAGTGATGTGTGCATAGTTCAACAGATGACCAGTGAAGAATAAATTTCAGTTTTAATCCTGATGTGTTGGCCTGCATAGCATTCTGGGAATTGGCAAACATAGTGGATTTTAAGGGTTTTGTCTCTTTCTAGGCAACAACATGCATCAAGATGGTGAGTTTGTTAGCATGTATGCTAAATGGCAACTTGACACGATGATGACTGCATAGTTCAACAGATGACCTGTGAAGAATAAATATTGTCTTTCACCCCTAGCTGATGTGTCAACATGTACATTAGTTGACGCTACTTGATGAGTGGCTGTTGATTTACCTTTTTTTTTTTTACCTTTTTAGATACATAAGCGGTACAGCGGCAGATGGTGAGTTTAAACTTTGTTCTGCTAAGCAAGTGAAAGCGTGACACAATGATGACTGCATAGTTCAGCGGACCACCATGAAGAATAAAAATCAGTCTTTCACCCCTAGCTGATGTGTTGACTAAATTTTACAGAAAGGTAAATGTATGTAAAGACTTAACTTAAAAGGTTTCTCTAACCTTCTAGGTGTACAAGGGAGCCGAAGAAATCTCAAGTCAATATGGTTTGTATGCTACAAAAGTACTACAATAAAGGCCCTATTCCACCCTGACCTGTATGGTTGATAAATGTACATTATATGACCAAGTTAGTTGTGGCTGATTTTGCACGGCAGCAGTGGGGCCTTTTTTTTAGTCTTTTCGCGCTGGGAAGCAGTTTCAAGTGTTCGTTTACAGACCCTGAAAACACGGGTTTTATTGTCTTTGATAAAGTATTGTCTTCGTCTGGATGGCGCTTTGTCACCAGCTACAGTGCTAGGTTGTGAATATGGGCCTTGATCTGTCAGGAGTGATGAGTATGAATCAGGTCTCTGATCTAGTTGAGGAGATTAAAATATTACTGACCCTGACAGAAGGGAAATATTGGGGTTGGTTTTTAATAGGAGAGCCCTAATTCTTGTTTTGTTATGCAGATGGTGCGGAGGACTGTACAGAATCTGTCACAGCAGGTAAGGACTAACAAGGTTCATTGCCACAAAGCAGTTCCCCCTTTTGTGATGAACTTACAATAACTGACATGACACCATGGAGTCAGTCATATTAGCTCTAGCTGAATGGGTAGGTTAAGGAAGTGGGTTTTAGTTTTAAAACTGGGTGGTTTTTTTGACTGAATGCTGGTTTGTCCCTCAGGTTGTCCCGCCTTCCAGCACAGCCTCCATTTTAAGTCAAACACGGTTGACTCCAAGGTGAGAGGGGGGTTTTAAAGTTTGCACTATAGTGAAAGGGAACCATGATGTCTTAACAAATGTCTGGTCTGAAATAAAATGTGGATATTGTTTGCTGAGTGACCTTTTTTGATGACTGAAGCTAAACCTCTCGTGTGAAGTTACACCACCCCCTTTTCTCTGTGCAGATAATTGGATTTTTGTCAGAGGGATTGGTAAGTTCCATTTTGCCTCTGACTACTTAAATGGCAACCTAAACCACAATCTGTGATGAAATGATTCTGCCAGATGAACTCTGATTATAACCATTACCGTTCCATCTTTTCTGAGCTTGTGGTGAGGGAAAGCAAACTTGTTTTCATAGAGTTCAACATGCAATCAAGTGCCTTTTTAAATTCCTGCAGGAAGTGGAGGAGCTGCTGTCTTCATCGCAAGTTGAACTGTTGAATAAAACGTTGACTTTTTTTGTCATTGCCAGAATAAAGCTTTAAATTAACAATCTTGTCAGCTGTTGTATATTGGTCTGAAGTTGAATCTTAAAAAACCATTAAATGGTAATTCCGTAATAAAGCCTGGGTAGATTTGGTAAGGTGTTGGTCAGTTAGTTTAGTTAGTTCTATGTTTATTTAATACTCTATGTTTACTTAGAATTCTACGTTGCACTGAGTCGCCAAAGAAAGTTCCTAGTTTGTGAATTGTTCACTTACAATGGCAAAGTTTTCTGATTCTGAGTAGGTAAGCTACAAACTATACTTGCATGCTGCACAGCCATCAAATGTTCAAATAGGCAGGCTGAAACTCCTGTTTGAAAATAATAACCAAAAAGATATTACGGTCGTTTCAGTCTAGAAAACCTAGACTTTGTACTCTCAATCTTGAAACTGCATTGTTTCACCATGGGTAGGAAATGCAACCAAATCAGTGTGCAGAGTATTTTAACCAACCACAGTTAGGCAAGTTAAATATACAACTAAATGAACAATAATAAATGTCTAAGTATATATTTCGTTAGGCGCTTGAGGTTGCAAACATGTGATTAACGTGTTAGTAATTAACCTTAAAATGAGCAAAGGACGTTCTAGCCCGGTTTGCGATTAGCACCGCCCACCTGACTTGCTAGCCAACCGTTGGGCTGCGATTAGCACCGCCCACCTGACTTGCTAGCCAACCGTTGTGCTCCTTATTGCGGAGTAGGCAACACTCGCGCTGCCAAGTCTTGCCAACTAACGAACAGCGCGTGCAGCGGGCGTTCAACTCTGACACCTGCTACGTTCTTCCTCCAGACCGTGTGCCCTACTTCCGGTGTGGAAATCTGCCACGCCCCTCCTCACGTGTCTCATCGACGTAAGCCCGGACGCTGGCTAAGCGGCGATCGCTGGATGGCTCCGTAGATGCTGTGTCCGGCGCGCGGCCTCCTCCTCCGATGATTGTCCGCTTCCTACCGCTGGTGCTGCTGGCTGTGCCCGCACACGGTCGCTTCTTCGGGCTGGAGGCCCTGTCCAATGCGTCCACCTACTACTTTAATTACGTCTACTGCAACATTTGGGAGGGGGAGTGTCAGCCCCACCAGGACGATGCGGCGCAGCAAGGTAACGGAACACCGCGGTTACACAATCGCGCACGTGACCTGCTACAGTGCACGGCTTGCTGTGGTTTGTGTGCAGTTCCTACCCGGGACCTTTGGGCGGCCTTTCCCCAGGACTACATCAGCCTGGTGTACCAGTGGTACTGCGGCCTGGGTCAGTGCTGTGAGTCTGGAGACTGCAGGGTGACCAACAACATCACAGGTACCTTGAAAAAAAGGGAACAGAGCTCTACTGTTTGCAGTTTTTACATGCAAGAACTTGGTTGGAACAACTGGACTGGTCATGGGACAGGCTATACTGGTTCTGCAGTAAAGGACAATATTTGGGTAGTGGGATTGCCAAAAACCAAGGAGGCACTCAAAAGATGCCTTATAGTGAGAATGCATTTATAGTATGCCTTTGTAAGGATGTTGTACAGTAATATGCAAATAATAAAGACCTTACTTACAGATTTGTAGTTTGTAAAACCGTTCAAGGGCGTTTTTGTCGTTTGAGGAAACAAAACAGGGCGCGCGGGACGTGTCCCCGGAAAACACCCCAGTCACCCTTTGAATGACACCTGTCATTCACATGACTAGGGCGCTTGACCTTTGGCCGTCAAGTTTAATTATTTTAACCGAAAGCAATCACTCAATGGTAAGATTAACTTTGCTGTACATAAATCATGTCTCTGTAAATAAAACAATAAATACATTTAGAAATATTTTGAATAAACTAAAAACTAAATGCTGGCGTCAGACATGCATGTTAAATATTTAATTTCGACCTTTCCCACGTCTGTAACTGATAACTCAGTCACATAACTTTACCGCCTTGACACTTACAATATTCCGTTTACTTTCACTTTGTCGTTTCACTTTTGTTCGCCTCCTCTTCAAAGATGAACAGGAAACGAGTTGAAACATGAAATATCAGTAAGTACACAGGAAGTCGAAGCTGACCGTATACAGCTTGTGCAGTGTTAACAAAAAGGAAGAGATAAAAACATAAATATGCATATAGATAGCAAAAGTAAATTATTGACAGTGCAAAAATATATATAGATATATTTTTAAATAGTACAAAATACAGTGGTGTGTTTGCCCCCTTCGCAGTTGCTCATGTTTGCATGTTTGTCACACTAAAATGTTTCAGATCATCAAACAAATGTAACTATTAGTCAATGACGCAGTATGCAGTTTTTAAATTAAATGTATTATGATTAAGTGAAAACATGTAAACATCGAGGGCCCTGTGTGGAAAAGTGATTGCCGCCTAAAAC